>JAUJDW010000202.1:0-39447 GCA_030512325.1 Lasiodiplodia hormozganensis | reverse complement strand
TATTACGTAATCGCGTTATAAAGCGAAATATATTTAGAATTTTTTACGGTTTTTATTAAATATTTTAGCCGTATATTAATAAATTACTACGATTTTTAAATAAAAAAATAGCGCTTTATAAGCTCTATAACTTTTATATATAAAGTTAATTTTATTAAGACCGTTTTAAATATATATCGCGATATAAAGCTAAAAGAATTAATTTTTATATTTATAAAAATTAAATTAATTTTAAATATTAAAAGATATAGTTTTTTAATATATATATAAATAATATAGTAGTAGTAGTAAACGTTTAGTAAATAGTTTATAATAGCTTTTAAAAGTAAAATATTATAATTACTTATAATATTTTTTTATATATTATTAGCTATTTATTATTAATTATATTATAACTTTATAATTAATTATAATAATAAGTTATAATAGTAAATTATAGTAGTAACTTATAATAGTAATTATAAAATAGCTTAAACTAAAAAAATAGTATTACTATTAAGAAGAAATTTAAATATAAAAAAAAAGAGAAAATAAAAAAAAGATAGTTAAATAAATATATTAACTATTTTTAATATACTATAACTAAGCTAGAAAAATAATATTATTTTAGTTTTTATCTAATTTATAAAGCTACTAAATAGTTATTTAGTAGTTTAATTTTCTATTAATATTTTAAAGATTTAATATTATTTTTTTTAAATAAAAATTTTTAAACTATAAAAGAAAAAATTTAAATAGAAAATTAGCTTTTAAATACTATATATAATATTTTTTAATTTTATTTAGTATATTTTTAAAGTTTATCTAGAACTAAAGCGAAAATATAGTTTTTTAATTATTTTAGTCTAGTATATATATTATTTTATAAGTTTTTTTTTAGCTATTTTACTATAACTAACTATTTTAAAAAATTTTTATTTTTTATATAACGTATCGTTATTATTATTTTAAATTATAATAATAAAATTTAGTTTTTAAACTTAATTTAAATATAAATTATTTAGTATAAAATAAAGCTTTTAAAAGTAAAATACGTTAAAAAAAATTATTTTATATATATTTTAGAAACGCTATTTTATAAGTTTTATTATTAATAATTTAAATAATTTTATAAAATTTTATACTTTTAAAGTCTAGAAACTTTATATTATAATTTAAATTAAAATATTAAATATTAATAAAAATTTTATTTTTTAATTTAAAAGTAGAGTAAAATTATTTAAATTTATTAGTATAGCGTTTCTATTTTTTTTAAATTTATAGAAGTTATTTTTATAAAAACTTTTTTATTATCTTATATCTTTTTAATAAATTATTTATTTTAATTATTTTTACTAGTTAAAAGTTATTACTAGCTTTTAATTCTAAACTAATATATAAATAAAAGCTATTATTAATAAAGAATAAAAATACTTTTATAAATATACTAATATACGTATTAGCTATAAACTTAATATTTAGTAAAAAGTTTATTTTATTATTTTAAATATAGCTAATAAATTTATAAAAATACTACTTAAAAACTTTAATACTATTTTTATTTTATCTATTAATTTTTAAATAATAAGAAATAAATATTTTAATTTTAATTTTATATTTTTTTTAGTATTTTATAGTAGAGATTTAAATTTATAATATTATTTCTATTTAAAAAAATATTAAAAAAAAATTATAAACGTTAAAAACTTATTATTAAAAAATATTAGTAACTTTTTTTATAATAAAAGAAATAAAAAATTTATAAATTCTCTTTTTAATAAGTTAATTTATAATTATTAAATAGTATTAAAATATCTAGCTTCTACGTATATATAGCGTAAGTTTTTTAGTAAAATTAATTAAAATATTAAGCTATTTTTATTATAAAATAAATAAAAGCTATAAAAATTTTTATTTCTATTTAAAATATAACTTATTTCTTTTATAGTAGTAATAGTTTTATAGTAAATTACTATATTATTATATATATTTAGCTATTAATAGTAAAGTTTAAATTAATAATATATAGTTTTAAAACTAAAGTAATTTACTAGCTATATATTATAAAAGCTCTTTAAAAGCTATAAATAAATTTTTTATTACTAAATATAGTAAAATAATTTTTATAGTAGAGTTAATAGTTAAATATTTAGAGATTTACTATATTAGACTTATAATTATATTTAAAAAAATATAAAAATACGTAGTATAATTTTTTATTTATAGCTACTATAAAATTTTAAATATATTTATTACTTTTATAGTTTAATATATTACTTAATTATTTATATTTTAATTTTTATTTTCTAAATTATCTATTTATTTACTTAATTATTTATATTTTTAATTTTTTTAAAGTATTTTTATAAGTTTTTAAATTATTAAATTTTTAATTAAACTACTAAAAATTATAGTTAAAATAATATATAAAATTTAAATAAAAATTAAAAATATATTTATATTAAGCGAGATATTTAGCTATTTCTACTATAAGTTTTTACTAAATTTTAGTTAAAATATATAAAATAAATTTTTTTTAAAAATATACTATAAAAGTATTTAAATAAGCTTTATAAAATAATATAATTTTTATAAAAAAGTATAATACTTTCGTAAAAATATTTTTAAAAAATTAAATTTTTTAAAAAATATAGATAATTAGATAAATATTTAGATAATTTAAAAAATAAAAATTAAAATATAAATAATTAAGTAATATATTAAATATTAAATAAACTAGTATTATTAATTCTACTATAAAGATTAAATTATAAATAATTAGTAGTAAATTATAATTTAAATAATAATAGAAACTATTATTAAATATATTTATTTTTAATATAAAATTTTTAAATATATTTATTTAGTTTAAATATATCTCTTTTTATTTTTACTATATTTAAAGTTATTATATTATTTTATTTAGCTTAAGTAATATTTAAAGTATTTATAAATCGTTTAAATTTATAAATTATTTAGATTATTTATAAATTATTTATATTACTAAATCGCTCGCGCTACTAAATTACTAAATTACTAAGTTATTAAATTATAATATTTAATATAGTATTAAGTATATAATTTATAAAAAATTATAATTTCTTTTACTTCTTTATATATTTATTACTTATAATTAATAAAAACGACTTAAAATATATAATTTATATAAATACTTTATAAAAAATAAATAAATATTTTTTTTTTCTTTTAATATATTATTTATATAAAAAATATATTTAGACCGCGTATATATATAAAAAAATATATTTAGACCGCGTATATATATAAAAAAATATATTTAAACCGCGTATATATATAAAAAATATATTTAAATTATATATATATATAAAAAAATATATTTAAGTTATTTAATTAACGATTTAAATATATTTTTTTATATATATACGTAGTCTAAATATATTTTTTTATATATATACGTAGTCTAAATATATTTTTTTATATATATACGTAATTTAAATATATTTTTATATATATATACGCGGTTTAAATATTAGTATATTACTTAATTATCTATATTTTAATTTTTATTTTCTAAATTATCTAGATATTTATTTAATTATTTATATTTTTTAAAAGTTTTAATTTTTTAAAAATATCTTTATAAAAGTATTATACTTTTTTATAAAAATTATATTATTTTATAAAGCTTATTTAAATACTTTTATAGTATATTTTTAAAAAAAATTTATTTTATATATTTTAATTAAAATTTAATAAAAACTTATAGTAGAAATAGCTAAATATCTCGCTTAATATAAATATATTTTTAATTTTTATTTAAGTTTTATACGTTATTTTAACTATAGTTTTTAGTAGTTTAATTAAAAATTTAATAACTTAAATACTTATAAAAATATTTTAAAAAAAATTAAAAATATAAATAATTAAATAAATAGATAAATAATTTAAAAAATAAAAATTAAAATATAAATAATTAAGTAATTTATTATTTTAATTATACTTTAAATCTATAATAAAAGTCTCTATATTACTAGATAAAATTATATATATATAAGTAAACTTTTTATATATTTATTAATAAAGTTTATATTTAAATATTATAAAATTTTACTTTAAACGTATTAGTATAGATTAATAATATATAAAACGCTTTATAATATATAAATAAATTCTTTAAAATAGAATAAATAGTAAATTTTTATAAATATTTATAATTTTAACGTTAATAGACTTAATAATATTATTTATTATTTACTTAAATTAGTAAAATTTATTTAGTTAAAAGTAGTATTAGTAAAAGATATTATATCTTCGTTAAAACCGCTATTACTTATATATATAAATAAATATTATAAGCTTCTTTTAAAGAAATAAGTATTATAAATTTTAGAAAATATAGACTATATAACTTTAAGAATAAAAGACTTATATAAAAAAAAATATTAAGAAGACTAAAGAGTTTTATAAATAAAAGAGTTTTATAATTTTAAATTCTATATAGAAATCTAGAGAATAAAAAATAATAATACGTATAAAAATACTAGTAGATAATAACTATAATTTATATAAAAAAACTATTTTTAAAAGTACGATAATTTAAAAAGAAAGTATAAATTAAAAAATTTTTTATAAAATAAAAAACTATAAAATCTAATTAGAGACTATAGATCTAGACGTATAATTATTTTAAAGTAATATATAAAGATAAAAAGCTAAAAAGTAAATAGATAAAAAAAATAAATAAAAAATAATATAATATTATAACTATTTAGTAAAGCTAAAAAATAAATATTAAAAAAATACTTTAAGCGTTTAAGTTATATATAATCTACTAGTTTAAAAGTTTAAAAATTTAACGCTTTAAACTTACTAAACTTTTAGTTTAAAAGTTTAAAGTCTTAGTAAATTAAACTACTAAACTTTAAATTATAACTAGCTTTTTTATAGTATATAGATATACTTTTTAACTAGATACTTAATTCTTTATAGTTAACTTAAAGTTTTAATTAAAACTCTTTAATTAGAGATAATTAGCTTATTATATATTATATAATTATATAATACTCTTTTATTTAATTATTATCTTTTTTCTTTTATTCTCTAAGATAAACTTTTATAATTTAACTATTTACTAAGCGACTTTAAAGCTTAGAAAAAGAAGTCTACTATTATACTTTAACTACTATTCTTATAAAAAAAGATAGAATAGTTAATATAATTATTAACTAAGATAAAAAATATTAGTTTAGTATAGAAAGTACTAATAAAAATAAATCGTAAATATAGTTAATATAACGATTAGTATAAACGACGTAAATAAAAAGTATATTATTTAGTAATCTAATTTATAGTAGCTAGTAAGAATTTCTACTAACGAGAAATTATAGTAGACTATTTAAAGTTTATAAAATAAAAACGCGGCTCTTAAAGCTAAATTAGTATAATTATTATCGACGCTACTAGTAACTAAAATTAAGATTTTTAAATTTAACTTATATTATAAAGACTATAAAAAATATAAGTTTTTCTCTCTTAGCTAAATAACTATATTTACTTTTTATAAAATTACTTTATAAAACTAAAGAATTAAGTTTTTTATACTAGTATCTATCTAAAAAAAGTAGCTAAATAATAGTTTTAACTCTTTAAGAGAAAATAATAGACTAAAACTCTTTTTTTATAATTTAAAACTATTTAATAATTATTTTTAAACTATTAAAACTTTATAGCTACTTTAAAAAAAATCTTTAGCGGTTTAAATAAAGCTTATTAAGTAACTTATATTTTTTTTAAAATTAAGTAGAAGAAATTAGTCTAAAATTATACTACTAAGTTTTAGAACGTAGTATTTTTAATTAAAAGATATTTTAATCTTATTTTTAGAATCTTTTATTATAAAGAACTAAAGAGTAAAATTAAAAAGATAATAGCTTTTTATAAAGATATAAAGTCTCTAAAAGCTATAATTAAGTTAGTTTTTAAACTAAAATAGCTTAAAAATAAGTTTAAATAAAATAAAAAAACTTATTAATTTAATAACGTCTAGTTAAAAAGACTATACTATATTTAAAAAAAAGACGATACTATAAAAATTAATACTATTTAGAAAAAAAACTATAAATTTAATAATAAAAATAAAGATAAACGTATTTAGTAGTAAAAATTTACGTTTTAAAAGTATAAACGTTTTAATAAAAGACTATACTTTTACTATAGAGATAAATAAAATAAAAAGTATTAATATTAGTAGAAGAAAGAAATACGTAAAAATATAGTCGCTACTAAGAAGAATAAAGAAGAGCTTTAAAAGATCTTTTTTACTACTATAAAAACTATTAGTTATACGGCTATAAGCTAGATCGCGTACTATAATAATAATTATTTCGTTTATAAAAGCGATAAATAAAAAGTTAATTAGTATTCTAAAAAGCTATAATACGTTAACGTAATAATATACGATCTAATCTAATAAAAAATTAAAAAATTTATTAAAAATCTATTTAAGAATAATAAAATAATTAATAGTAATAATAAATTTTATATATATATACTATTATCTTAAAAAAAGATAAAGAAAACTAGTATAACTAGACTATTTTTATTTAAATTAAAAGTATTTAAACTAATACGACGAGATAAAATAAACTAATAATTTAGCTTTTACTATAATTTAGATTTTAGTAATACGTCTAAATCTAGATATAGTCTAGTATCGTATTTTTTAAAATAAAATAATCTACTAAATCTATATATTTAAAAAATAAAGACTTTAAACTAATATAGCGTATTAAATAGTAGAGAATATTACTAAATAGCTCTAAAACGAGATCTATAATATTTAATACTATAAGAATAAAATATATTTATAAAGTATAGCTATTATTCTAGAAATATACGATACTATTATATATTATAAAGATATTTTATACTAAATTTCTAAAAAAGAGTATAAACGACTAGTTATATAATACTTCGTTTATAAAGAAATAGTTAGTTATTATTATTAAATTAAGAAGAACTAATAGACTTAATAAAAGAAAATCTTTCTTTACGTAAGTAACTAAAACTTTTACTTCTATAATAATATTATCTAGTTAAAAAACTAAATAGTTTTTCTAGTTAGAAACTTTAAAAGAAACTATCTACTAAGTTTTTTAATAAGATTACGCGTATATTAAACGAATAAATATCTATTAAAAATAATTTTTTTAAACTACTATACGTTTTAGTTTATATTAGTAGCTATAAAATAATAGCTATAATTAATAGTAGCGTCTAAGAAAACTTTATAAACTCTATCTATATTAATAAGCTATATATATATTACTAAATAAAGAATTATTTATATTTACTCTATATAGTAGATAAATTATTAACTAAATAGAACTAGATTTAACTAAAAATAAAAATAATATCGTTATTCTTAAAGAATTATAAAAAATATATTAATTTAAATCTAATAACTATTCTAAAATATAATATTATTTTAAAAATTTTATAGCTTAAAATCTATAAGCTCTATATCTACTAGAGAATTAAAAAAATTATCTTCTTAAATAAATATTATATTTAATATCTTACTACTATAAAAAGAATAAGCTAAATATTAAAAACTAAAACTAAAGCTAAAAGCTAGAGCTAAAAGAGCTAAAGTCTAAGCTAAAAGCTAAAAGTCTAAAGCGTAAAACGAAAAATAAATAAAAAAAATTATCTCTATTAATATATAGAAAATATTTTATATAGTAATATAACGTATAAAGCGTTAAAATAAAAGAGTTTATAAAATATATTTTAAATCTAGTAAAAAAATAAAATAAAAAATTATAGCTAAAATATAGTAACTAATAAAATTTTATATAAAAAATAATAATTTAAAGCTAGTTAAAAAAACTACTATAATAATAAACTTTTTCTATTAAGCTTTAAAGTTACTTAGTAAATAGTTAAATTATAAGAGTTTATTTTAAAGAGATAAAAGAGAAAAAATAATAATTAGATAAGAGAGTATTATATAACTATATAATATATAGTAAATTAATTATCTCTAACTAAAGAGTCTTAATTAAAATTTTAAGTTAACTATAAAGAGTTAAGTATCTAGCTAAAAAGTATATCTATATATTATAGAAAAGCTAGTTATAATCTAGAGTTTAGAGATTTATTTATATTAAGATAAATAAACGTCTAAACTACTAGTTTAATAGTTTAGTATACTAAGTCTTCTTAAATCTTTAAACTAGTAGATTATACGTAATTTAAACGTTTAAAATACTTTTTTAATATTTATTTTTTAGCTTTACTAAATAGTCGCGATATTATATTATTTTTTATTTATTTTTTTTCTCTATCTACTTTTTAACTTTTTATTTTTATATATTACTTTAAAACGATTATATATCTAGATTTACGGTCTTTAATTAGACTCTATAGTCTTTTATTTTATAAAAGATTCTTTAAACTATATTTTTTTTCTAAGTTATTACGCTTTTAAAAGCGGTCTTCTTATATAAACTATAGTTATTATTTACTAGTACTTTTATACGCGCTATTATTTTTTATTCTCTAAATTTCTATATAAAATTTAAAACTATATAGCTTTTTTATTTATAAAACTCTTTAATCTTCGCTATATCTTTTTCTATATAAGTTTTTTACTTTTAAAGTTATAAAGTTTATATTTTTTAAAATTTATAATAACTACTTTTAGAGAATTAATACTAGATATAATAAACGATTTAGTAAGACGTTAGTCTAGCTAAATAAAAAATATACTATAAATAATATCTAAAAAAAAATAGATAATTTTATTAGACTAAAAGCTCTAATATTAAAACTAAAAATAATACTAGCTTAGTTTTAGAAATAGTAACTAGTATTTTAAAAAAGAGAAAAAAAATAGCTACTAAAATATTAATTATAAAACTATAAAATATCGCTTAAAAAATATTTAATCTACGTATATAAAAATATACTCGCTATTTTAAAAAGAAAATAAAATACTAAAAAAGTATATTAATAAAAATATTAAATAAGAGTATATATAGTCTTTATTATTACTAATTAGCTATTTTATTTTATTCGTTTTTAAAAAAAATAGTAAGCTTTATCTCTATATTAATTATAGATAATTAAATAATATAATAATAAAAAATTAATATTTATTACTTCGTATTAATAAACTATAAAATAAAATCTAAAACGCGATATACTTTACTAAGTTTAATTTTAGAAATAGCTATTATCTTATATAAATTAAAAAAGAAAAAAAATAAAAGATAGCGTTTTAAATACGTTACAATTATTTTAAGTATATAATTATATTATTTAGACTTACTAATATTCTAATAACGTTCTAAAGTCTAGTTAATAACGTTTTATATTTATATTTAAATATATTTTATATAATATATTTAGATAATATTTTAATCTACTTAAAAACTTTTAAAAAATATATAAAATATATTAAGAAGATTTTAGACGTATTTTAAAAATAGAAATTATCTATTATATTTAAAAAATATAAGTAGTATATCTAGAAAGTAGAATATTTAGAGTTTATTATTATTTTAAACTATATTAGTATAAATAAAGCTAAACTAAACGCGATTAGAAACTAGTCTATACTAAAAACTATTAAGAAAGTATAATTCTTTCTTAGTTTTACTAACTTCTATTATAAATTTATATAAAATTACGCGGCCGTATATAAGCTACTTACTTAGCTTATTTAAAAAAAATAAAAATTTAAATAGAAAGAAAAGTAGTAGAAAGTATTTAACTTTTTAAAATAAATATTCTATAAAGCTCTTATTCTTAAAATTTATAACTTTAAACTATTTATTATTATAGAAATAGACGTATTAAATTATACTATAAAGATTTATTTTAATTAGTCTAATAAATAAAAATAACTATATCTAATAGTATATTATTTTAGAAAAATAACGTCTTTAAAACTTAACTATAACGTCTATAATAAGAAACTTTTAGCTATTATTATAGTATTTAAAAAATAGAAATAATATCTAAAAAGTATAAAATATTAGATATTAGTATATTATAACTATAAAAACTTTATATACTTTACTACTATAAAGAAACTAACTAAAAGATAAATTAAATAAACTAAAGAACTAGTATTATATAATATAAAGATTATCTATAAAAAGAAATCTAAAAACGCTTATATAATATAATAGTAATAATATTATAAATTCTCTATAGTTTCTACTAGATTTTATAAAAATTAAATATTTTTATAGTTTTTACTCTAGTAGAAATCTATTTTAATAGTTTTAGACTTTAAAAGAGTAAAAAAAATTATATACTAACTAAAGAACTATACTTTTAAACTTAAATATAAGTAACTTTTATAACTTCTCTTTAAATTAATAGTATTTTAGTCTAGAACTTAATTTTTATTACTACTTTTATTATTTTTCTACTATAATTCTTTCTTCTAGTATTAAGCGTATTTTATTACGTAAACTTTTTTAAAACTTTTTCTTAATCGCGTCTACTATAATAAATAATATTTAGTTAATCGTTTCGCCGTATACTAGCGTATTTATTATTATAACTACTACGTATATAGACTACTAAAGCGAATTTTTATATTTTTTACTCTTTAAATCTTCTTTTTTTTTTCTTCTTTATCTATCTCTTAAAATAAAATTTTAAACTCTTTTTATTCTTTATAAAACGGCTATTCTTTTAAACTTTTTTATCTTCTATATTTTTTTTCTTATTCTTTACTACTCTTAATTTTTTATTACTTTTTTTCTTTTTAGACGTCTTAATCTCTATTCTTTAAGCTTCTTTTAACTTTTTATTTTTTTTATAGTATCTTTTCTATAAGTTTTTTATTATATAAATTAAACTCTCTAAAATTAGTAATTATTTAAATATTTTAATTTTAGTTTTAAGATAGACTTCTCTAAAAACTTTTTTATTTATTTTATAAAGTAAAAAAGTTTTATAAAGTAGTTAGTTTATTCTTACGTAGCTTATAAAAAGTTTTTTAAACTATCTACCGCTACGAATTTTAACGTTTTTAATATAGATTATAAAATCTTTTTTTTTAAATTAGATTTTACTAAAAAATCTTTTATACTTTAGACTATTATTATTTCTTCTTTAAAATCTAAAAAAGAATTTAAAAAAGTCGCGAAAAACGATAAAATAAATTAAAAAAATATTAAAAATATTTATAAATCTTTTTTTAAGTTCTTTTCTTTCGCTAATAAAGTTTTTTTTTTTTAAGATATTTATTTAGTTTTATTTTTTAAATATCTTATTAAAAAGCTTTAAAAGTTTAATTATTTTAACTCTATTTATAAAGAAGCTTATCGTTTTCTAGTATATCTCTTAGCTCTATTTAATATTTATACTATCTTTTATTTTTTTAAATAAATTAAGTATTAGACTACGAATAAGACTTCGCTTAGTAAGTTTTTTTTAACTACTTTTTATTTTATAGAGTTTTTTATTTAAGTACTAATCTTTTTTAAAATATATTTTAGTCTTTAGTAAATACGCGTATACTTATTAGTAGAAATTTAAAACTATTAAATAGACTATTATTCTTAATCTTAAAAACGATAAAGAGTATAAAAAAAATAAAAAAAAAAAGATAATAAATATTTCGCTTCTTTTATTTTTCTAGTACTAGCGATTAATTTTTTTAATTTTTTTCTCTTTCTTTATATTAATAATATACTATCTTTTTTAAAACTTAATAAGACTTTTTTTTTTTAATATTTATACTCGTTTAAAGTTTTAGTCTTTTATAACTTTCTTAGTTATTACTTATTATAAGTCTTATATTTTAGACGTTTATTACTTCTTTAAAAAGAAGCTTAATAAGTATTATAAAATTCTTTATTAGCTTTTTTAGCGCGTTTATAATCTTCTTTATAGTAATTTTTAAAATATTTTCTATTTAAATTTTAAGTAGTTGTTTATTTTTAGAACTTTAATAAATCTTTTTATTACTATTAAAAATTATACTTAAATTCTCGTAATACTAAGAATAAAATATATAAAATTTACTATAATTTTATATACTATTTACTAGTATAAGTAACTTTTATATATTATTACGAAATTAGAATGCGGGTTAAACGGCGTAGTAGAACTTATAGGCGAACTAGATTATTTTATATCGAAAACCCGGACGTATCTAATCTATTTAAGTAACTATAGCCTAATTCTACGAAGTAGATCTTTCTTAGCTACTAGCTATTCTACTATCTATACTAATACTATAGTCTAGCTAACTAGCGGCTAATTATAGTATATAGAATATACTTACTTATAGTAGATAGAACCTTCGTAGTTAATTCTAATTATTATCTTATACCCCTCTTATTATCTTTTCTATCTAACTACGGCTACTATTCTCTATACGTAGTATTTAGTAATATTTTAGATAGCGGTAGTAAACTCTTAACGCTATACGTCTATCTAACGCCTCTATCTTATCTATTCTTTCTAAGTTCTAGCGTAATATATATAATATAAAAGAAAGAAAAAACTTCTAAAGATTTTTATAACTTACTAGCTTATATCTAGTACTTTTATAGCTATAATATATATTTTTTATAAGTTTTTTCGTTCTTCTAGAGTTTTTTTTATAAAATATTCTAACGCTTATTTTTAAAACTTTAATAACTCTTTTTTTTTAAAGAAAAAGCGTAAATCTTTTTTAAATCTTTCGTCTCTATATAAAAAGTTTTATTTTTTTATTAACTTAACGAGTTCTATAAAAGATTACGTTTTAATAGATTATACTCGTTTTAAAAAAAATATTTTACTTTTATATAATCTAGATTCTATAATATCTACTCGTTCTTATTTAAGTACTTTATTCTTTTATTAAGTTTTTTTTTTATTTATACTTATTCTAGTAGTCTTATAAATTCTTTCTATAAACGCGAAACTTATATATCGCTTAACTACTTTTAAAAGAAATAGTAACGCTCTTTATAAACGTCTTAACGCTATTAAAAAATAGTTTAATACTTTAAATATTTAAACTCTTTTTAGACGTTTTATATAGATTAAAATAAATAACTATTATTTTTATAGACTCGTTACTCGTACTTAGTTAGATAACGTCTTACTTTATATAACTATTTAAAAACTTTAAGATATTTAGTATAAAACTAACTCTATTTTTAATTAATAATAAAATTTAGTCTATAACCGCGATAGTTATCGTTATAAATAGCTTTTTTTACTAGTTTTATCTTAATTTCTACTTTTTATCTTAAAATATTTTTCTTTTTTCTTCTAATATCTAATATTTCTTTTATAAACGGCTCTTAGATCTATTTTTTTTAATTATTTACTTTTAGATAAAATTCTTTAAAATTTTTAAATCTTCTTCTTCTTAATAAAAATAATTAATTTTTTTTTTAATATTATAAATTCTAAAAAACGCGGGCTTTATAACTCTAGAAATAGAAGATCTATACGAAAGAAGATATCGTAAAAGCTAAATAGTTTTATAAGTAAAAGAGCTATATAGTTTTAGATTTTATACGAAAATCTAGAAAATATAAAATAATAGCGTATATAAAAATACTAGTAGATAGTAGCTACGATCTATATAAAAAGACTATTTTTAAGAATATAGTAACTTAAAAAGAAAATATAAACTAAGAAATTTTCTATAAAATAAGAAGTCGTAGAGTCTAATTAAAAATCGTAGATTTAGATATATAATCTATTTAAAGTAGTATAGAAAGATAAAAAGCTAAAAAGTAAATAGACGAGAAGAATAAATAAAATATAATATAATATTATATTTATTTAAAGAAGTTAGAAACTAGATATTAAAAATATATTTTAAGCGCTAAGATTACGTATAATCTACTAGATTACTATAATTTAAAAAGATTAATTTAGTATCTATAATCTAGTTACCTCGATCTAACTATATTAATCTAGATTATAACTAGCTTTTCTATAGTATATAGATATACTTTTTAGCTAGATACTTAATTTTTTATAGTTAACTTAAAGTTCTAATTAAGACTCTTTAGTTAAAAATAATTAACTTACTATATAGCGTATAATTACGTAATACTTTTTTATTTAATTATTATTTCTCTTTCTCTTATCTCTTTAAAATAAACTTTTATAATTTAACTATCTACTAAGCGACTTTAAAGTCTAGTAGAAAAAGTCTACCGTTATACTTTAACTATTATTCTTATAAAAAAAGATAGAATAGTTAATAAGATTAATCGACTAAAATAAAAAGTATTAATCTAGTATAGAAATTACTAATAAATAGTAATAATACTAGATAAAATAAATAATATCTAGATAAAAATATTTTTATAGCTAACTCTAGTCGATCTCTAGTATATAATCTAGAGTAACTAGAAATAAATTAGATAACTCTAATAAGAGTTAAAAGATTAAAAAATAAAAAATAAGAAACTAGCGACGTAGTTATATAATGCCTTCTAACTAATTTTATCTTTTTTACTAGTTTTAGTTATAATATCTAAAGTACTAATTCTTTAATAAAATTCTAGAATTAAGATTTTAAAACTAGACTTCTACTATAAAGACTATAAAAAAATCTAGAATTTTCTTATATAGCTTAATAACTATTTTTACTTCTTTAATAACTAGCTTATAATAAACGTTAAGAAAATTTTATTCGCTAGTATTTTTTTTAGAGAAGTAGCTAAATAATAGTTTCGTCTCTATAAAAAAGAGTACTAGAAGTAATTTAATAATTATAGTAAAGAAACCGTTTAAATCTTTAGTAAATATAAAGACTTTACTAAAAAGCTATAAAAAGTATTTATAGCTATTAATAAATCTAAAAAAGCTATAAATATTCTATTAAGTATTAAGTAGAAAAGCTTTATTTTAGACTATAACGTTCGCTTTCGTAACGCTTTATATATTATTAAAATACTCTATATTAATACGTTACTCTACGTAAAATACTAGACTAAATTAAAAAAAGAAATCTAAAAGACTCTAATCTATTATTTTAAATAAGCTATACTTAGCGAGCTTATAAATAAGATCTAAAAACTAGACTAAATATATACTAAGTACTAATAGAATAATAAAAAACTAGAGACTAATAGCTTCTAGCTAAGAAGATTACGCTATACTTAAGAGAGAGACGACGCTATAAAACTTAACGCTATCTAGAAAAATAAAAAATAGTTTAGAAAAGAGAAAGAAAAACGCTAATAGTATAAGTAAATCTTATAGTAAAAAATTCGGTTTAAAAAAAGACTCTATATCTACTACGACGAGAAATAGTATAAGAATTATATTTAATAATATATAAAGAAGACGCGTAAAACCGCTACTATTAGTAAAAAAAAGAAATTTAAAGAGAAAAGCTCTACTATTAAAAAAGCCGTAAGCTATACGGCTATAAGTTAGATTATCTACTATAATAATAACTACTTAATTTATAAAAGTAGTAAGAAAGAAGTGAATTAGTATTCTAAAAAATCTTACTATATTAACGCGACGATACTCGTTTTAATTTAGTAAGAAATTAAAAACTTCGTTAAAGTTTTATTTAACGATAATAAAATAGTTAATAGCGACGACGGCTTCTATATATATATATTAAAATCTAGCGAAGATAAGATAGCTCTTAAAAAAATAAAGAAATAACTAGTTTAATACGACGAAGTTAGACGAATAGAAAACTTTACGCTAACTACTATATAGTTTCTAGCTATACGACTAGATCTATATACTATATAGTATTATATTTACGGAGATATTCTAATCTAGAAGATTTATTAGTTTAATAGCTAGAACTAATAGTATATTTTATACTATACTACCGCTAGAGAAATTACGAAATAGTTATAGAATAAATCGCGCGAAGTATAATAATAAAAAGATTAAACTTATTTAAGAAGTATAGTAGCTACTTTAAAAATATATAGAATAACGATATTCTATAGAGATATTCTCTACTAGATTTTTCTATCTAAGTATAAACGGCCTACTATATAATACGTAGTTTATAATAGAGTAGTTAGCTACTAACGCTAAATTTAAAAATAGTACTAAATATAATAGAAAAAAATCTCGCTCTATATAGAAGAATAGAACTTCTATTTTTATAAGAATATACTCTAGTTTATAAGCTATACTTTATAGTTAAAAAACTAAACGATTTTTCTAGCTAGAAACTCTAGAAAAAGCCGTTTACTAGATCTTTTAATAAGATTATAAGTATATTAAACGGAAAAATATCTACTAAAACGAAACTTATAAACTTATTATATATATTAGTTTATATTAGTAGCTATTATATAATAGCTATAATTAATAGTAGCGCTTAAGAGAACTTTATTAATTTCGTCTATATCTTACGGCTATATATATACTACTAAACGAAGAATTATTTCTATATACTAGTTACTATAAATAAATTATTAGCTAAGTAGAAATAAATCTACTTAAAGACCGATATAATCTCTATTTCTATTAGTAACTATAAGAAATCTATTAATTTAGATCTTATAACGATTTTAGAATATAATATTATTTTAAAAATACTATAGCTTAAAACGTACGAGCTATAAATTAGCTAAAATACGAAAGAAATTATCTTTTTAAAGAAAAAATATATTAAATACCTTACTACTATAAAATAAATAAGCTAGACGCTAGAGAATAAAGCTAAAGCTAAAAGCTTAAGCTAAAAGAGTTAGAGCTAGAGCTAGAAGCTAAAAGTCTAGAGTATAGAGTAAAAAAAGAACGTAGAAGTAGCGAACTCTATTAATATATAAAAAATATTTTATATAATAATTAGGCGTATAAAGCGCCGCGGCGAGAAGATCTACGAAATATATCTTAAGTCTAGTAAAAAAATAAAATAGAAGATTATAGCTAAAATATAGCGATTAATAAAATCTTATATAAAAAATAATAGTCTAAAGCTAGTTAAAAAAGACTATTTCTAAAGAATTAATACTAGATACGACGAACGATCTAGTAAAACGTCGGTTTAGCTAGTAAAAAAATACGTCGTAAGTAATATCTAGAAGAAAATAGATAATTCTACTAAGATAAAAGTTTTAATACTAAAACTAGAGACGGTACTAGTATAATTTTAAAAATAGTAACCTATATTCTAAAAAAAAGAAAAAGAATAGCTACTAAAATATTAATTATAGAACTATAAGATACTTCTTAAACTAGATATCTAGTTTATATATATAAAAATCTACTCGCTATTTCTAAAGAAAAATAAGATACTAAAAGAGTATATTAATAAAAATCTAAAACGAGAATATATACGGTCTTTATTATTATTAATTAACTATCTTATTCTATTCGTTTTAAAGAAAAACGATAAACTTTATCTCTATATTAATTATAGATAACTAAATAATATAACGATAAAAAACTAATATTTATTATCTTATATCGACGAGCTATAAGATAAAACTAGAGATATAAAGTATTTTACTAAATTTAACCTCTAAAATAGCTACTATCTTATATAAATTAAAGAAAAAAAAGAATAGAAAATAGCGTTTTAAATACGTTATAAATACTTTAAATATATAATTATATTATTTAGGCTTATTAACGTCTTAGTAATATTCTAGAGCCTAGTTAATAACGTTTTACGTTCGTATTTAAATATATTTTATATAGCTTATCTAGATAATATTCTAATCTACTTAAAGACCCTTAAAAAATATATAAAATATATTAAGAAGATTCTAAACGCGCTCTAAGAATAAAAACTATCTATTATATTTAAGAAATATAAATAGTATATCTAAAAAGTAGAATATCTAGAGTTTATTATTATCTTAAACTATATTAATATAGACGAGACTAAGCTAAACGTAATTAGAAACTAGTCTATTTTAAAAACTATTAGAAAAGTATAATTCTTTCTTAAATTCGTAAACTTCTATCGTAAGTTTATTTAGTACTATATAATAGTATATAAGCTACTTACTTAGCTTATTTAAAAAGAGTAAAAGTTTAAATAGAAAAGAAAATAGTAAAAAGTATTCGACTTTCTAAAACGAATATTCTATAAAGTCTTTATTCTTAAAATTTATAACTTTAAGCTATTTATTATTATAGAAATAGACGTATTAGACTACGCTATTAAAGTCTATATTAGTTAGCTTAATAAATAAAAACGGCTATATCTAATTACGTACTACTTTAAAAAAATAATATCTCTAAAGCTTAACTATAACGTCTATAATAAAAAACTTTTAGCTATTATTATAGCGTTTAAAAAATAAAGATACTACTTAGAAGACGCGAAATACTAGATATTAGTATACTATAACTATAAAAATCTTATATATTTTACTACTATAAAAGAACTAATTTAAAAATAAGTTAGATAGATAAAAGAACTAGCGTTATACGATATAAAGATTATCTATAGAAAAAAATTTAAGAATACTTACGTAGATACGCTAAGCTAAAAAGCCGACTATATAAAAGAGAAGCTAGAGCTATAATCTATAATACTTAACTAGTAGAAAGATAAAACTCTTATATTCGCTAGAATAAACGTATTTATTTATAGAATTATCTAATTATAGCTTAAGAAGAATTTAAAAACTAATTTCTTACTTATTTTAGTTAGACGACTAGCGTTAATAATACGTCTAAAAGATAGCGTCTAGTTACGTAAGTTTTAAGAAATCTATATAAAAGATCTACTAGTTAAGAAACTTAAAAAAAAAAATTAATAACCGAATCTTTTAAGATTTAAACGATACGATTCTATATAGAAATCTATTCTATATACTAGTAAAACTTTAAAAAGAGCTCGTAAAAGATATTTATAAAGTACTAGTATACGGCTATTAAGAAATCGATAAAACTATTAAAAGAATTACTAAATACTACTATTTCTCTTATTTATAGAAAGTAATAAGAAAAGTAGTCTTAAAATATAATCTTTATATTAAAAGTAAGATTATAAGATATATATTTTACGAAATACTCTAGCTAATTAGAGTTCTAGATAGAGTTTAGTAGATAGTCTTATTAGACTTTATTATAAATTTATCTAAATCGGTTAAGCCGCTTACTAAAGTAGTATATAACTTAATTCTAGTTATTATTAAAAAACTAACTAAGTACGCGTACTACGTTTCGTTTTTTAAAGTAGTAAACGTAAAAGAAGTAGTCTATATATTTCTTAAGATAATTTTTAATAGTTATAAAATACTAAAAGTAATTATATTAGATAGAGATTATCTCTTTATAGTCTAATTTTAAAAATCTTTTATATATTAGCTTAGAATAGACTATAAACTCTCTACTACTATATATTTATAAATAAATAGACTAACGAAGCGAGTTAACTAAACGTTTAATAAATATTTACGCTATTATCTTAACTACGTATAAGATAACTAGATAAAATTACTACTTTTAGTTTAGTACGCGTATAATAGCTTAAAAGCGTCGGCTATATAGATAACTTTGTACTACGCTAACTACGAATATAAATTAAAGATATATAAAGAAATAATTCTAAGTAAATTATTAAGCTAATAAGAAATCTTAAAAGCTAAGTAACTAAAAGAACTCTATAAATAGCTTAGCCTCGATATTAAATTTTAAGAATATATAATATCTCGTTATTATAATAGATAATACTAAAAGATATTAAAGCTAAAAAGAGAAAATAAAGTATATTTTCTTAGAAAAAATATTAAGACTTATTAGCTAAATAATAAACTAGACTTTAAGAAAATTAAACTATTTAAGATTAAAGAAAAACTAGACGAAGTCTTATATCGTCTTAAATTATCTAGTACTATAAGAATTAATCTAGTATTCTATATAGAACTACTAAAACCAACTCTAAAGAACGCTACTCTAGTAGAATAAACTAAAAAAATAATTTTAGAAAATCTAGATATCGAAAAAAATATCGATTAAGTTATAAAAAAGATCTTTAATAGCGGCTATTATAACGGTTAATTTAAATATCTTATTAAATAGAAAGAAGACTAGAATAATATCTAGAAACTACTAGAAAACTATAAAGAATATAAAAATCTTATTATAGAATTCTATTACTAAAATCTAGAACGTTTTAAGCTAGAAATACGTTAATTACGAAAGCGTCTAAGAATTTAAAATTAAAATCTAAAGTCTAGCGCGTCTAATCTATCGGTTTAAACGTCTTTAATAGCGTAGTACTAGAGCTAGTTTTAAAAGATCTAATAGTTAGAGTAGAATTTATAACGATATTAGCTAAAAACCCGCTATATAAACGCTTTAGTAATCGCTTTTTCTTAGTAATATTAGAGTTAAACGAATTTTTCGTCTTTAAATCTTCTAAGATATCTAAAGTATTAATAGAAAAAGATTTTCTACGTAATATCTTCGTAGCTTAACGCTTAAGTATTTTCTACTACTTATAAGTCTAAAATAAACCGTTAGTAGTCTACTAAAGTTACTTTTTAAAAGAGATACGCTTTAAATAAGTCTTCTCTAAAGTATAGTAAAGACGTTTAACTATAAAGCTAATTAATAAAAGAAGTAAAAGAAGAATAAAGAAATCTATAATTAAAATTCTCTAAACTACTAGCGTTATAGCTAAAGTAACCCCGTTAATAATACTCGCTATAACGAGAAAATTTTAAAGTAATCTTATAAACTATCTTAGAATTCTTCTTTTTATACTACGTATTTATAAGTAGATACTATAAATAAGAAACTAGTATCGCTATATCTAAAGAATTAATCTTAGTATTTAAAGACTTATATTTAAAAGACTAGTTCGTATAAGCGCGACTCTTAATATTATTAAAGAAAATACGCTTAAAAAATATAATAAGAAAACTTATAGAAAAAAGAGATAAACAAAAAAAGAAAAATTAATATAATATATATTATAAAAGCTTAAAAAAATCTTTAGACCGAAGATCTCTAAGAGAGAGAGTAGTATTATAAACTTTAAAAAACGCGGACTTTATAATTCTAGAGATAAAAGATTTGTACGAAAGAAGATATTATAAAAGCTAAGTAGTCTTATAAGTAAGAGAGCTATATAGTTTTAAATCTCGTATAGAAATCTAGAGAATATAAAATAATAACGCGTATAGAAATATTAGTAAATAGTAGCTATAATTTATATAAAAAGATTACTCTTAAGAGCGTAGTAATTTAAAAAAAAAGTATAAACTAAGAAATCTTTTATAAAATAAAAAGTTATAAAGTCTAATTAGAGACCGTAAATCTAGACATATAATTTATTTAAAGTAGTATAAAAAGATAAAAAGTCGAAAAGTAAATAGACGAGAAAAACGAGTAAGATATAATATAATATTATATTTATTTAAAGAAGTTAAAAACTAGATATTAAAAATATACTCTAAGCGCTAAAGTTACGTATAATCTACTAGATTACTATAATCTAAAAAGATTAATCTAGTACTTATAATCTAGTTACTTTAATTTAACTATATTAATTTAGATTATAACTAGCTTTTCTATAGTATATAAATATACTTTTTAGCTAGATACTTAATTCTTTATAGTTAACTTAAAGTTTTAATTAAAACTCTTTAGTTAAAGATAATTAGCTTACTATATAGCGTATAATTACGTAATACTCTCTTATTTAATTATTATTTCTCTCTCTCTTATTTCTTTAAGATAAACTCTTATAGTTTAACTATCTATTAAGCGACTTTAAAGTCTAGTAAAAAAAGTTTATTATTATACTTAAAACTTTTTTATCTTTATTATATTTCGTACTTATTCTCTTTTTTACTAACTCTTTTTCTTTTAAAAATTTACTATAGCTTTATTTATAGTCTCTAGAGAATAAAAATTTTATAGTTTATTTCTAGCTTAAGTAACTTTTTAACTATTTTTAAAGAGAGATATCGTTCTTTTTATAAAGTTTTCGCTTTTTTCTTTCTTTTTACTTCTTTCTTTTTTAAATAAAATTTCTTTAGTCTATTTTTTACTATAGTCTTCTAAAATATAATATTATTTAGCTTAAAGATTTTATAAGTTTTTTTTAAAAGTACTTTATAAATTAAATAAAGCTCTAACTACTTATAGAATAGCTTTATAAAATAACTATATTTTTATTAGATATTATATAAAAGTACTATATTCTTTTTTTAAAATTTTTTTAACTTTAATTTTTTTCTAAAATCTTAGACTTTTTTTTTAAAATTTTTTATTTTTTAGAAATAAAGCGCCGCTTTTTTAAAATTTATATTTCTTATTTCTAATTATCGCGTATAAATACTAATAAGTTTTTTAATACTATAATTTATTATTTATAAAAGTATAATTTACGTTAAAATATCTAGTTTTATTAGTAGTATAGTTTTAATATCGTAGATTAGATACGTTAAACTTCTACTAGTACTTTCGTAAATTATTATTTTATTAGTCTATAGAGCCGCGTAGAAATATTTTATTTACTTAAATTTTAAGTCGTTTATAAGTTTTAATAGCGTAGCTAGTAGAGAGTAATAACTAGCTTTTACTACTTTATTAAATATAAAATAATATATTAATATTATAATTTTTAAAACTTAATATTTTCGAAGTAGAACTTTTATCTACTTTTAATTTTTTAGTTTTTTATTCGTTATTATTTTTAATAAATAACTATACTAATAAAATACTTTTTTCTAAAGAAACTTAATAATAGCTTTTAAAATTACTTTTTATAATATTTACGCTTCTATTTATTTAAAAAGTACTTTTTATACTTTTATATAGTATTTATATACTTTATTTTTTAATATATAGACTATATTTACGTAAATTTACTATTATAGAATTAAGATTTAGATAGAATTTAGTTCTTTTATAATATAATTACTAACGTATCGTTAGTACTCTTTATAAGTATAATAATACTATTTTATATTCTTTTAAAGCTCTTTCTAATAGTATTAATTAATAATTTTATAATAAATTACTTTTTTTTATAGTATCTAGCGCTTTTATAGAGTTTCTCTAGAATTTAATATTATTTCTTTTTTTTATTAATAATACGTTTTAAAAAGTTTAAGCTTTTAGCTTTTTAAAATAAAATTTCGTTTTAAAATATATACTTAAAAGCTTTCTCTTTAAAAAATTAGTATTCTTACTATAATAGTTCTTTAAAAAGTTATAACGTAGCTAAAAACTATTTAATTCTTTTATACTTTTTTAAGTAGCTATTTTATAACTAAAAAACTTTTAAAGCGTTTTAAACTTTAATAATTCTCTAAAGAGCTCTATCTAAAAAGTTATTAATATTCTTCTCTTTTTCTACTTTCTTTTAATTATTTTTTATTTTAAATCGTTTAGAAAAACTATTAAAAGCTATATATTTAACTTCTAAAATATAAACTACTTTAAAATTAAATAGTTAAATATACGTAATCTAGTAGTTTACTAATACTTTAAAGATATTTAAAAAACTTCTATTAAGTTATATAATAAGAGTTTAAGCGTCTAATTTTAAATAAAAATATATTTTATAAAAATAGTTTTAAAACTTTTTAATCGTCTATAAAATATTATAATATTTTTTCTTTTTAACGTTATATTTAATCTTAGCTTTCTTCTAAATATCGCTTTTATATTAAATAAAATATCTTTTTTAAGAATCTTTTTTATTTTTCTATATTAAAACCGCTCTCTAACTAGTTTTACTTATATTTACTACTAAAATAATTATTCTTTCTAACTTATAATTAATAGTTATAAAAACTAAAGTAGTAGTTAAAATCTACTTTAAAGTAGATATTACTTCTTTCTATAATCTTTTTTATTAAAACTTTTAGTTCTTCTAAAGTAAAAAATATAAAAGTTTTATAATAACTACGAAATCTTATATTTATATTTAATAGTAGATATATACTTTAAGAAAATCTCGAATCTTCTATATATTAATATAAATAGACTATTTTAGAATTTTAACTATTTAAATAAAATTTAAATATTATCTCTTAAAATTATAGACGTATTTTATAATCTTTAGTCTATTTTTATACTACTAATTCTTTATCTTTAAGATTATAAGATCTATAAGTTTTAAAAAATATAAAATTTTATCTAAATTCTATATATATTTTAGAATATATCTTTAAATTTTAAAAAATTCGAATATCTCTTTATCTTTATAGATTATTTTTAAACTTTTTATCTTTATATTATTTAAAAACGTTTTTCTAGCTCTTAAAATTTTATCTTTTAAAATCTTATTAACTATTTAAATAAACTAAATAATAAAATTCGTCTTTTCTTAGAGAAGTATAGTTATTCTAAGTAGTTTAAGCGGCGTTTAAAACTTTATTAAATTCTAGTTTTTTTTTATAAACGATACTTAATTATAGTTTAAAAAAAGATTTAGTAGTAAAACTACTATAAGTTCTATAAATTCTTTTAAGTATTCGTTTATAGCGAAAAAAAAATTTATATTCTAAATTATAACTCTATTAATATTTATTATTATATTTACTAGATAATATTATTTTAAAGCTTTCTTTACTACTAAAAACTATAAGTTTCTATAAAATTTCTCGTATTACTTTAATATTTTTAATCTTAGCTAATCTCTTAATATATTTTTTATAAGTTTTATTAACGCTCTTAAAACCGCGTACTTAAATTTCTACTAGAATTTATATAAAACTATCTTAATTTATTAAAAAGATATAATTTTTAATTATAATTTATTTTTTTTTAAACGTTTAGAATAGTACTATTTCTCTTTATAGTATTATTTTAATAAAAAGTTTTTATTTTTTAGATCTTAATTCTTTTACTAATAGCTTCTTCTCTTATTTTATTATAAGCCGATATTTTAATAAATATAAATATATTCGCGAAATTAATATTTTCTTATATTTATTCTTTATCTATAGCGCCGTAGTTTTTATATAATACTTTCTAAGTATCGCGTTTTTTTAATCTTTTTAACTCGCGAACGTTTTATCTTTTTTAATTTAGTTTATTAGTCTTATCTTATCTACTTTTCTTTTATATATAATTTATATAAATTTTATTATTTAGTAGTCTTCTATAATATTTTATCTTTAAAATAAGTATAAGACTATATACTTATTTATCTTTTATAATAGTTAGTAACCGCTTTTAAAATTAAGTTTAAAGTAAAACTTAAAAAAGTTCTTATAAAGAATTTCTCTTTCTAAAAGTTTTAGTTATATTTTTATAAATATCGTCTAGACTACTAATTTATAAAGTTATTTTCTAATTTATTAAAAAAAAATAGTTTCGTCTACGTAAGTAGTAATAATTAATCTTTTATATATAAAATAGTAGCTCTCTAAATAACTTTTATCTAGTAGTTTTTAAAATAAATAATATATTTATATAACTTATTAAAAAGATTTTTTTTCTTCGTAAACGTTTTTTAAATAAAAGATTTTTTAAATAAAAGTTTCTCTTTAAATATCTTTAATATAAAAAAAAAATATCTAATCTTTATTTTTTTAATTTAAATTAATACTTTTTTTATAAGTCTAATTAAGATAGTCTTTTTTTTATTTATAAATCTTATATAAAAACGTAGATTCTAAGTTATTAAAAGTTCTATCTTTATATATAGATTATAGATAATAATATATATCTTAGCTTCTCTATTAATAATTATAAAATATTTTAGATTATTTAAAAATATCTATATCTTTAGACTAGAAAAGATATATAGTTTCTTAATACGTAGAATAGTATTTATCTTTATCTTCGTCTCTTTTTTAATATTATCTACTAAAATTTTTAAAATTTTTATTTTTTCTTTAAATAGACGAATAGTTTTAAAAATTAGCTTTTAAAGTTTAAATAAGATTTTAAAAATATTTATAAGATAAAAGATTTTTAGTTTATAAAATAGATTTTAAAGTAGTCTTTTCTTATTAGTTTTTTTTAAGATTTCTTTTTAGAAAACTACTTTTTTTTAATATTTCTTTAACTAGAATTTAAATTTATTAATTTTTATTTTATCTTCGTTTTTTTTAATATACTATTTTTTATAAAATTTCTTTAACTTTAAAAGCTTTTATTCTTATTTTAAGCGGACCGTTATTCTCTTTTATCTAGTAGTAGTTTAAATTTTTATTTAGTAATTTTTAAAATCTATTTTATTTTTAATATTCTTCTTTAACGAATATATAATTAGTAATCTTATAACTTTTAAAAAAGTTTTCTTCTTTATCTCTTTTTATACTATCTAATAACTTTTTATAAGTATTTTTTTAGAAATACGTAGTATTTTAAATTTACTAAATAGATTTAAAACTATTTATTCTATAATTTTTAATTCTTAAATCTTTTCTTTTTATTATAGTCTAGTAAATTTTATATACTAGTAGATTAAATAGTTTAAAAAACTATATTTATAATAGATTCGCGTAAAATAATTTTTAAAAATAAAAAAAGCTTTTAAAACTTCTTTTAATTAAAGAGCTAGAGTTTTAAATTTTCGCGTAAGTTTTATAAATTAGTTATTCTCTTTTTACGTCTTAGAATTCTCTTAAAATAAAATAGTAAAGAATTTTATTTTTCTTTTAAATTTATCTATAATATTTAAATAATTTTAAATATCTTTTTTTATAAAAATAAAATAGTTTAATAACGTCTTTTTCTTAGTAATCTTTAGACTCTTTTAATATATCTTTTTAAATTTCTAGATTTTTAGCTCGTTTAAATTTAATTATAAATAAATAATAATTTTTTTTATTATATTTTTAAAAAGTTCTATTAAAAAAAACTTACTTTTAGTATAGAAGTTTAGATTTTTATTTAAAAATAACGATATTAATAGAGAGTAGAACTACTAATAATATACGACTATATTATTTAAGTTTTTTTAAATCTATTTTATAAACTATTTTAAAAATAAGATAGTTTATATCTTCGCGTTTAAGTTATATTTTTAATACTTCTTTAAAAGTCTCTTTTATAGTCTTTTTTAGTTTTTTTTAAAAAATTTAGATATAATATAAATTTTAATTATAATAAAATTCTTATAGTAGTATAAAAGATTTTCTATTAATTCTTTTAACGTATTTCTTTTATAAATAGTATATATATATTAATATTAAATTAGAAAGTTAGTAATATTCTTTCTAATAAACTAAGAAGTTTTAAAGATTTTAAAAATTAAAAGTAATATATAAACTTAAACGAGTAGAAATATTATAGATATTACGAAAAAAATTATTCTCTTTTTAAATATAGTTTATATTTCTTTTATAGAAAAACTTTATAAAAAATTATTAAGTATCTTAATTTTATTTTAGAGAAAAGTAGTAAGCTTTAAAATAAAAGTTATAATAAAAATAGTAAAAGAGACTAAAAGATTCTTAAATACTATTTATTTTAAAAGTTTTTATTAACTTTTATATTTTTTCTTTTACTAAATTTTTATTATAATTTTTTCTTTCTATTATTAAAATCTAACTAATTTACGCTTTTTTTATCTTAGCTAAAGAGTAATATAAATAATTTTTTATAGACGTTATATTATAATTTCTATTAAAATAATAACTTTTAAGAAATTTATTCTTTTATCTCTTTTATTTTTAGTTTTTTAAGTTAGAATCTTTTAAAATATTTCTCTTATAGCGTAGAACTAAAAATCTTTTAGCGAAACTAACGTAATATACTATTAATAAATTTCTTTATTTAATAATTAGATTAATTTTTTTTTAGTATAGAATATTAAAATCTTTCGCGTTTCTTAGTATTTTAGCGCTATTTTTTTTTATTAATATTAGAGCTTTTAAAAGTATTAAAAATATTTTTTTTATCGTATTTTTTTAATAAATATTTTTTTAAAAGAGTTTTAAAATACTTAAAAAGTTATAATAGTAAGTAATAAAGAAATTCTAAAAGTAAAAACTAATTTATAGTAGTAGTAATACTATAAATTCTCTATAGTTTCTACTAAATTTTGTAAAAACTAAATACTTTTATTATAAATTCTAGAAAATATAAACTTTATAATTTTAAAAGTAAAAAATCTATATAAAAAAAAGATATTATAGAGACTAAAAAGTTTTATAAGTAAAAAAATCGTATAAAAATCTAGAAAATATAAAATAACAATATATATAAAAATACTAGTAGATAATAGCTATAATTTATATAAAAAAACTACTTTTAAGAGTATAATAACTTAAAAAAAAAGTACGAACTAAAAAATTTTCTATAAAATAAAAGATCGTAGAGTCTAATTAGAGACTATAAATTTAGACGTATAATTATTCTAAAATAATACGTAAAAATAAAAAGTTTAAAGTAAATAGACGAAAGAGAACGAGTAAAATATAATATAATATTATAAATAATTAATAAGAATAAAAATTAAATATTAAAATTATACTCTAAGCGTTTAAGTTATATATAATCTACGCGTATTCTTCGCTAAAAGTATAACTAATAATACTCTCTATTAAATATATAACTAAGTAATATTCTTATCTAAGAGTATACTAAATTATAACTAGCTTTTTTATAGTATATAGATATACTTTTTAGCTAGATACTTAAGTCTCTATAGTTAACTTAAAGTTTTAATTAAAACTCTTTAATTAAAAATAATTAACTTACTATATATTATATAATTACGTAATACTCTTTTATTTAATTATTATCTTTTTTCTTTTATCTCTTTAAAATAAACTCTTATAATTTAACTATCTACTAAGCGACTTTAAAGCTTAGTAAAAAAAGTTTATTATTATACTTTAATTATTTTTCTTATAAGAAAAGATAAAATAATTAATATAATTATTAACTAAAATAAGAAATATTAATTTAGTATAGAAAGTACTAATAAAAATAGATTATAAATATAATTAATATAATAGTTAGTATAAACGACGCGGATAAAAAGTATATTATTTAGTAATTTAATTTATAGTAATTAACTCTAATTTCTACTAATAAGAAATTATAATAAATTATTTAGAATTTATAAAATAAGAACGTAGCTTTTAGAGTAAAGCTAGCGTAGTCGCTATTAATACTACTAGTAACTAAAATTAAAATTTCTAAATTTAACTTATATTATAAAGATTATAAAAAGATATAAATCTTTCTTTTATAGCTAAATAACTATATCTACTTTTTATAGAATTACTTTATAAAATTAAAAAATTAAATTTTTTATACTAGTATTTATCTAAAAGAAGTAACTAAGTAATAGTTTTAATTCTTTAAAAGAGAATAATAAACTAAAACTCTTTTTTTATAATTTAAAACTACTTAGTAACTATTTTTAAACTACTAGAACTTTATAGTCGCTTTAAAGAGAATCTTTAGCGGTCTAGATAAAGTCTAATAAATAATTTATATTCTTCTTAAGATTAAATAGAAGAAATTAATTTAAGACTATACTATTAAGTTTTAAAACGTAGCGTTTTTAGCTAAAGAATATTTTAATTTTACTCTTAAAATCTTTTATTATAAAGATCTAAAAAGCGAAATTAAAAAAATAATAGCTCTTTATAAAGATATAGAGTCTCTAAAAGCTATAATTAAACTAGTTTTTAAACTAAAATAATTTAAAAATAAGTTTAAGTAAAATAAAAAAATTTATTAATCTAATAACGTCTAGTTAAAAAGACTACGCTATATCTAAAAAAAAGACGACGCTATAGAAATTAACGCTATCTAGAAGAAGAATCGTAAATTTAATAATAAAAATAAAAATAAACGTATCTAATAACGAGAATTTATACTTTAAAAGTATAAATATTTTAATAAAAGACTATACTTTTACTATAAAGATAAATAAAATAAGAAATACTAATATTAGTAAAAGAAAAAAGTATATAAAAACGCGATCGCTATTAAAAAAGATAAAAAAAAGTTTTAAAAGACTTTCTTTATTACTATAAAAACCGTTAGTTATACGGCTATAAGCTAGACCGTATACTATAATAATAATTACTCTATCTATAAGAGTAATAAATAAAAAGTTAATTAGTATTCTAAGAAGTCGTAATATATTAACGCGATAATACGCGGTCTAATCTAATAGAAAATTAAAAAATTTACTAAAAATCTATTCGAGAATAATAAAATAATCGATAGTAATAATAAATTTTATATATATATATCGCCGTCTTAAAAGAAAGACGAAGAGAACTAGCGCGACTAGACTACTTTTATTTAAATTAAGAAATATCTAAACTAATATAATAAAATAAAATAGACTAATAATTTAGTTTTTACTATAATCTAGATTTTAGTAATACGTTTAAATTTAGATATAGTCTAGTACTACGTTCTTTAAAATAAGATAATCTACTAAATTTATATATTTAAAGAATAAAAACTTTAGCTTAATATAGTATATTAAATAGTAAAAAATATCGTCTAATAGCTTTAAGCTAAAACTTATAACTTCTAACGCTAAAAAAATAAAATATACTTATAAAGTATAGCTATTATTTTAAAAATATATAGTACCGCTATACGTTATAGAGATATTCTATACTAGATCTCTAAGAAAGAATATAAGTAACTAGTTATATAATACTTCGTCTATAAAAAAATAGTTAATTATTATTATCGAATTAAAAAGAGCTAATAAACTTAATAAAAGAAAATCTTTCTTTATATAGACGATTAAAACTTCTACTTTTATAATAATATCGTCTAGTTAAAAAACTAAATAGTCTTTCTAGCTAGAAACTCTAAAAAAAGCCGTCTATTAGATTTCTTAATAAGATTATACGTACTTTAAATAAATAAATATCTATTAAAAATAATCTCTTTAAACTACTATATATTTTAGTTTATATTAGTAATTATAAAGTAATAGCTATAATTAATAGTAGCGTATAAAAAAACTTTATAAACTCTATCTATATTAATAAGCTATATATATATAGCTAAATAAAGAATTATCTATATTCGCTTAATATAATAAATAAATTACTAGCTAAATAGAGCTAGATTTAATTAGAAATAAAAATAATATTATTATTCTTAAAAAGCTATAAAAAATATAATAATTTAAATCTAATAACTATTCTAGAATATAATATTATTTTAAAAATATTATAGCTTAAAATCTATAAGCTTTATATCTACTAGAGAACTAGAAAAATTATTTTTTTAAATAAATACTATATTTAATACTTCGCTATTATAAAAAAAATAAGCTAAACGCTAGAGATTTAAGCTAAAAATAAAAGCTAAAGCTAAAAAAGCTAGAGTCTAAACTAGAAACTAGAAATCTAAAGCGTAGAATAGAAAATAAACGACGAAAATAACTTTATTAATATATAAAAAATATTTTATATAGTAATTTAATATATAAAGCGCTAAAGTAAAAGAGTTTATAAAATATATTTTAAATCTAGTAAGAAAATAGAATAGAAAATTATAGTTAAAATATAGTAACTAACGAGATCTTATATAAAAAATAATAGTCTAAAGCTAGTTAAAGAAGACTACTTTTAGAGAATTAATACTAGATATAATAGATAATTTAGTAAAATATTAGTCTAGTTAGTAAGAGAATACGCCGTAAGTAATATCTAAAAAAAAATAAATAATTCTATTAAACTAAAAGTTCTAATACTAAAACTAAAAATAATACTAGCTTAGTTTTAGAAATAGTAACTAGTATTTTAAAAAAGAGAAAAAAAATAGCTACTAAAGTATTAACTATAAAACTATAAAATATCTTTTAAAAAAGATATTTAATCTATATATATAAAAATCTACTCGCTATTTTAGAAGAAAAATAAGACGCTAAAAAAATATATTAATAAAAATTTAAAAAGAAAATATATATAATCGTCGTTATTACTAATAGATTACTCTATTCTATTTATTCTAAAAAAAAATAATAAGCTTTATCTCTATATTAATTATAAATAACTAAATAATATAACGATAAAAAATTAATATCTATTACTCTATATTAACGAGCTATAAAATAAAATTTAAAAAATAAAGTACTTTATTAAATTTAATTTTAAAGACGGCTACTATCTTATATAGATTAAGAAAGAAGAAGAATAAAAGATAGCGTTTTAAATACGTTATAGTTATTTTAAGTATATAATTTTACTATTTAAACTTACTAATATTTTAGTAACGTTTTAAAGTCTAGTTAATAACGTTTTACGTTTATATTTAGATATATTTTATATAACTTATTTAGATAATATTTTAATCTATTTAAAGACTCTTAAAGAATATATAAAATATATTAAAAAGATTCTAGATATACTCTAAAAATAGAAACTCTTTATTATATTTAAAAAATATAAATAGTATATCTAAAAAGTAAAATATCTAGAATTTATTATTACTTTAAACTATATTAATATAAATAAAGTTAAGTTAGACGCGATTAAAGATTAGTTTATACTAAAAACTATTAAGAAAGTATAATTCTTTCTTAATTTTACTAACTTTTATTATAAATTTATATAAAAATACGCGATAGTATATAAGTTACTTATTTAACTTATTTAAAAAAAGTAAAAATTTAAATAGAAAGAGAAGTAGTAAAAAGTATTTAACTTTCTAAAGTAAATATTCTATAAAGCTCTTATTCTTAAAATCTATAATCTTAAGCTATCTATTATTATAAAAATAAATATATTAAATTATACTATTAAAGTCTATTTTAGTTAGTCTAACGAATAAGAATAACTATATCTAATAGTATACTACTTTAAAAAAATAATATCTTTAAAACTTAACTATAACGTTTATAATAAGAAACTTTTAGCTATTATTATAGTATTTAAGAAATAGAGATAATATCTAAAGAGTATAAAGTATTAGATATTAGTATACTACGACTATAAAAATTTTATATACTTTACTACTATAAAAAAACTAACTTAAAAATAAGTTAAATAGACTAAAAAACTAGTATTATATAATATAAGAATTATCTATAAAAAGAGATCTAAAAACGCTTACGTAAACGCGTTAAGTAAAAAAGCTAACTATATTAAAAAAAAGCTAAAACTATAGTTTATAATACTTAACTAATAAAAAGACGAGACTCTTATACTCGCTAGAGCGTACGTATTTATTTTTAAAATTATCTAATTATAGCTTAAAAAAAACTTAAAAACTAATTCGTCGCTTATTTTAATTAGACGACTAGCGTTAATAATACGTTTAAAAGATAATATCTAGTTATATAAAATTTAAAAAGCCTATATAAAAGACTTACTAGTACGAAAACTTAAAAAAGAAAAAACTAATAATCGAATTTTTTAAAACGTAGATAGTATAATTTTATATAAAGATCTATTTTATATACTAGTAAAACTTTAAAAAAAACTTATAAAAGATATTTATAAAGTTTTAGTATATAAATACTAAAAAACTAATAAGATAATAGAAAAAATTACTAAATACTACTATTTTTTATATTTATAGAAAGTAGTAAAAAAAGTAGTTTTAGAATATAATCTATATAATAGAAATAAGACTATAAAATATATATTTTATAAAATACTCTAGCTAATAAAAGCTTTAAATAAAGTCTAATAGATAGTCTTATTAAACTTTATTATAAACTTATCTAAATTAGTTAAACCGCTTACTAAAGTAGTATATAACTTAATTTTAGTTATAGTTAAAAGACTAACTAAATATATATACTACGTTTTATTTTTTAAAATAATAAACGCGAAAGAAGTAGTTTATATATTTTTTAAAATAATTTTTAGTAATTATAAAATATTAAAAATAATTATATTAAATAAAGATTATTTTTTTATAGTTTAATTTTAAAAATCTTTTATATACTAACTAGAGATAGACTATAGACTTTTTACTACGGCGTATCTATAAATAAATAGACTAACTAAGCGTATTAACTAAACGTTAGAATAATATCTACGCTACTATCTTAACTACGTATAAAATAATTAAATAAAACTATTATTTTTAGTTTAGTACGCGTATAATAGCTTAAAAATATTAGTTACGTAGATATTTTTATACTATACTAATTATAAATATAAATCTATAACGTATAAAAAAAGTATTTCTAGTAAATTACTAGTCTAAAAAAAATTTTTAAAAGCTAAATAGCTAAAGAAACTCTATAAATAGCTTAATCTTAATATTAAATTCTAAAAATATATAATATTTTACTACTATAATAGACGATATTAAAAAATATTAAAGCTAAAAAAAAGAGATAAAGTTTATTTCTTTAGAAAAAATATTAAGACTTAATAACTAAATAATAAATTAGATTTTAAGAAAATCGAACTATTTAAAATTAAAAAAAAAATAAATAAAGTTATATATTATTTTAAACTATCTAGTACTATATAAATATATCTAGTTTTCTACATAAAACTACTTAAACTAGCTTTAGAAAATACTACTCTAATAAAATAAACTAAAAAAATAATTTTTAAAAATCTAGACGCTAATAAAAATAAAAAATAAATTATAGAAAAAATTTTTAATAGCGACTACTATAATAATTAATTTAAATATCTTATTAAATAAAAAAAAAACTAAAATAATATCTAGAAACTACTAAAAAACTATAAAGAATATAAAGATTTTATCGCTAAATTCTATCGCTAAAACTTAAATTATTTTAAGCTAAAGACGCGTTAATTATAAGAACGTTTAAAAATTTAAAATTAAAATTTAAAGTCTAGCGCGTTTAATTTATTAGCTTAAATATCTTTAATAGTATAGTATTAGAACTAGCTCTAGAAGATCTAATAATTTAAATAAAATTTATAATAATATTAGCTAAGAATTTACTATATAAACGCTTTAGTAATTACTTCTTTTTAATACTTTTAGAGTTAATAAAATTTTTTAAAGTTAGCTACTTTAAAAGTCTTTAATTCTCTACTTTTAAGCTTTATATATTTTTAAAAGATAATTTACTCTCTAAGATTAAAAAATTCTAATTTTTAAGTAATTTTTACTACTTTTATAACTATACTAACTTAGTAAAAAACGTTTATATTTAAGACTAAAGCTTTTTTAAAGTCTTAAAGACCGTTTAAAACTTTTAATACGTAGCTTTCTTTTTAAAATAAATTCTCTTTTACTAATAATAAAAATAAAATACTACGCGAAAATTAGTAAGAGAAGTAGTAAAAAAAAAATCTACTAGTAGAAATAAAAATCTACTAAGTATTATATATATTTAATCTACGCGTAATATACTTTTTATAATAAAATATATAAAAACTAATTCTATAAGAGCGCCTATTAGAAGAATAATTAAAATAAAAATAAGTAATAGATGTAAAGAAATTTAAGACTATAGTAAAACTAACGTAATATACTAATTTATTATAAGTATATTTATAACTAAATATTACGAAAAACTTATAAAAAAAAACGTATAAAAGAACGCGATATATACTATAGAAGCTTAAAAAAATCTTTAAACTAAAGATTTCTAAAAGAGAAAATAATATTATAAACTCTAAAAAATATAAACTATATAACTTTAAAAGTAGAAAATCTATATAAAAAAAGATATTAAAGAGGCTAAAAAGTCTTATAAGTAAAAGAGTTTTATAATTTTAAATTTTATATAAAAATCTAGAGAATAAAAGATAATAACGCGTATAAAAATATTAATAGATAATAACTATAGCTTATATAAAAAAACCGCTTTTAAGAGCGTAGTAACTTAGAAAGAAAGTATAAACTAAAAAATTTTTTATAAAATAAAGAACTATAAAATCTAATTAAAAACTATAGATTTAGACGTATAATTATTTTAAAGTAATATATAAAGACGAAAAGCTAAAAAGTAAATAAACGAAGAAAATAAGTAAGAAATAGTATAATATTATAATTATTTAGTAAAGCTAAAAGATAAATATTAGAAAAGTACTCTAAGCGTCTAAGTTATATATAATCTACTAGTTTAAAAGTTTAGAGACTTAGCGCTTTAAACTTACTAAACTCTTAGTTTAAAAGTTTAAAGTCTTAGTAAACTAAACTACTAAACTCTAAATTATAACTAGCTTTTTTATAGTATATAGATATACTTTTTAACTAAATACTTAACTCTTTATAATTAACTTAAAATTTTAATTAAAACTCTTTAATTAGAGATAATTAGCTTACTATATATTATATAATTACGTAATACTCTCTTATTTAATTATTATTTTTCTTTTCTTATTCTTTAAAATAAATTCTTATAGTTTAACTATTTATTAAATAACTTTAAAGCTTAAAAAAAGAAGTCTACTATTATAATAAATAATTTATTTAATTTTTTTAAATTTATACTTTTTTTCTTATAAATAACTACGAGAATTACTAAATAAAAAATATATAATAGTTATCTATAGCTAAATATAAAGATATTTACTAATATAATCTTTTATTTAAATTATTATTACGAATTCTAGAGAATATAAACTATATAACTTTAAAAATAAAAAATCTATATAAAAAAAGATATTAAAAAGACTAAAGAGTCTTATAAATAAAAAAGCTATATAATTTTAAATTTTATATAGAAATCTAAAGAATAAAAAATAATAACGCGTATAAAAATACTAGTAAATAATAACTATAATTCGTATAGAAAGACTACTTTTAAGAACGCGATAATTTAAAAAAAAAATATAAATTAAAGAATCTTCTATAGAATAAAAAACTATAAAGTCTAATTAAAAACTATAAATCTAAATATATAATCGTTTTAAAGTAATATATAAAGATAAAAAGTTAAAAAGTAAATAGACGAAGAAAATAAGTAGAAAATAGTATAATATTATAACTATTTAGTAAAGCTAGAAAATAAATATTAAAAAAGTATTTTAAGCGTTTAAGTTATATATAATTTACTAGTTTAGAAGTTTAAAAACTTAACGCTTTAAACTTTTTAAACTCTTAAATTTAGAAGTTTAAAGTCTTAGTAAACTAAACTACTAAACTCTAAATTATAACTAGCTTTTCTATAGTATATAGATATACTTTTTAGCTAAATACTTAATTCTTTATAGTTAACTTAAAGTTTTAATTAAAACTCTTTAATTAGAGATAATTAGCTTACTATATATTATATAATTACGTAATACTCTCTTATTTAATTATTATTTTCTCTCTTTTATCTTTTTAAAATAAATCTTTATAATTTAACTATTTACTAAGCGACTTTAAAGCTTAATAGAAAAAATCTACTATTATAATTACTTATTATTTATTTTATTACTACTACTTCTTAATATAATTTTTATACTTTTTATTATCTATTTTATTATTTTTTTATTTATTTTTATTTAGAGATTACTTAAATATTACTATTTAAAATACTTTTATTCTTTATAATATATTTAGTACTTTAGTAATATATTACTAAAATAAATAATATAATTATTATTATATATAATAAAATTAGTTATAATATAATTAAATTAGCTTTTTTTAGTTATATATACTAGTTTTTAAAAGTATATCTTATATACTTTATTAAATAATTTAAATATATTTTTTATTATATAAATAACGTAATAGTAATAGTAAAGATTTAATAGATTTTTTTAATAGCTTTTAAAAGAGAAATATTATAATTATAAAAATATTATTAAATATATCTCTTTTTAATATAAAAACTCTAAATATATTTATTTAGTTTAAATATATCTCTTTCTACTCTTACTATATTTAAAGTTACTATATTATTTTATTTAACTAAAGTAACGTCTAAAATTACTTATATATTATTCGCTATTAGTATTTAACTAGTACTTATACGGTTTAATAAATATATACTAGTAATTTATTATCGCTAAATAAAATATTTAAATAATTTTAAATATAATAAAAATAAAAAGAGATATATTTAGATTTAGATATATAAGTTTAAAGTTTTTATATTAAAAATAAATAAATTTAGTAATTTCTTTTATAATTATTTATAATACTTATTTATTTATTATTAGCTATTTATTATTTATTATAATAAATTATAGTAGTAAATTATAGTAATTAATAGTAGTAATTAATTATAGTTATAATATATTACTAATCTTTAAGCCGTTAAATTATAATTTATTAATATTAAACTATATATAGTAGCTAAAATCGCGTATAAATAACGTTTAGTACTTATTTATTTTAGTTAAATATAAATTTTAAATAATAAAAAAAATTTTATTATTATAGTTTTTTACTATAGTAATAAATATATATATATATTATATTTAAAGCGATAAAAAATTAAGTTAAAAAAAATTAGTTTTATATAGTTAAAGATATAAATAGTTATAATATAGTATATTACTTAATTATCTATATTTTAATTTTTATTTTTTAAATTATCTATCTATTTATTTAATTATTTATATTTTTAATTTTTTTAAAGATAATTATTAAATATTATTTTTTTTATAATTTTTAAACTAAATAATATTTTTTAAATTTAAATAATATTTTTTTATTAAATTTATTATATTTAAATCGCTATAAAACGTTAACGTAATAAGAAATATAAATACTTTTTTATATATATAATATTATTTATATTTAAATTTACTAATTTTAATAAAAAATAAAATTTTATAGTATAGAAAAATTAATTTATTTAACTAAAATATTTTTAAAAATTAATTTTTTTTAAACGTAATAAAACGTTAATAAAGACTAAAATTTAATTATTTTTTATACTTTTATAATAGAAAAGAGACTAAAAAATATATATTAGTATATAAAAATTAATTTATATATAAAAACGTTAATATTTTAGCGATAAAATTTAAAAAAATATTATTTAGAACTAAAAAGTATTATTTAGTTTATATAGCGTAAAAGAGATACTATTTAATAATTACTTTATTTTTTTAAAATATTTTTATAAATTTTTAAATTATTAAATTTTTAATTAAACTATTAAAAAAAAATAGCTAAAACTATATAAAATAATTAAATATTTTTAAAGAAAAATTTAACTATTTTTACTTTATATTTTTTTTTAAATTTTAGCTAAAATATATAAAATTTTTAATAAAATAATTATTAAAAGTAATTTATATTTATATTAAAAATTTTAAATATAATATTATAGATTAAAAAGTAATTTTTTTATTAAAATTTACTATTTTTTAAATACTATTAAACTTTAAAAAAAATTAAATTATAATACTTTTTTTATTTTAATAATATTATTTAAATATATAGACGACGATTATATTAAAAAATAAATATATACTATATAAAAATATTAATTTATATTATTATAAAAATTACTTTTAAATTTATAGTATTATATTTAAAATTTTCTTATTAAATAAAATCGCTTTTAATAATTTATTTATTTTTAATTTATAAAATATATTATAAAACCGACTAGATATATACTATAAAATAATATAATTTTTATAAAATAATATTAAACTTTTATAGAAATATTTTAAAAAAATTAAAATTTTTAAAAAATTTAGATAATTTAATAAATATTTAGATAATTTAGAAAATAAAAATTAAAATATA
>JAUJDW010000201.1:0-41316 GCA_030512325.1 Lasiodiplodia hormozganensis | reverse complement strand
GGGGAGAGGGGGGGGTGGGGCGGGGAGGATTGGGGTCGGGGGCAAGGCTGTGGTGGTGGCGGTGGCGGGTTTGGGGTGGTGCGGGTGGATGTAAGGGTTGCGGGTTTTCTTCGAGAGTTCCTTATGCGTAATGCTCTTTAATATTTTAGAATTGATCTTTTCTTCGTTAATGCCCAGAGCTGGATTTCTGGGGGTTATGACTTTTCCAGTTTAATCGCTTAAACCGCGGGTTAGGTTCATTTTAGCATGTCGAATTACGCGAAGACTCATGAAGCCTACTTGTACGCGTGATAGAGGTAAATTTTCTAAGTTATCAATATTTCATTTGGGTAGATAGAGTTTCGACCACTTAGTCTTACTTCTAGTTAATCTCACACGATTCTAGATATCCTAGAAGGGAGCGTATAGTATAGATACATATTTGGCATGCAAGCGGACAAAAGCACGGCCCAAAATCTACTAGTTATATCAGACTCCCCATAGCCATCCCCCTTCCCCCACCCAAAACGTCGACCACGATATAGCCTATCCACCCTCCTACAAGCCATCATCGACTGATGGATCCTCAAGGACGACGATTTGCGAGCCGTCGGTCGAAAAGCCGGTCGCGACCCACGCACCGGCTCTGAGGAGGAACTTTCTGACAACGCTCCTGCCGAAACGGGCAACAACGTTGATAGGATCATCCTCGCTAGGAACACCTTGGAACTGCAAGTTGACGACGCCATTGATGACCTTGTAGGCGATGGTACAGATGACGCCTTGGATCTTAATCTTCTCAGCATGGAGCCTGCCATCCGGCTTGATGGTCGCGTACGGCCCGATGGCGCGGGCCTCGAGGATTCCACGCTCGTCAAGGTCTTGACCAGCGGTGCGTGCAGTCAAATCCGCGCCAGCAGGGCCGTCGGCTTGAAGTCTGTGCGCGAAGCTGTCGGTGGAGACTATCAAGCACCGAGCATGCCCGCATGTAGGCTCGGGAGTTAGCCTAGCTTCAAGACCGCCATGGGTTCCACCTCGATGTACTGTACTACTTACGTTCTCCGCGAGCCTCGATAGCCATGAGCTCGCCGGGGTTGACGGGCATGCCGTAGGCAAGGAAGGACGCCGGTAACTGCGCCGAGCAGAATAGGAGTTCAACGAGAACTTGGCCACGCATTTTGGGAGAGAGAGGATCGTGGAGGAAGGAAGTGTCGATGAAGTGGGTAAGGTGGATTGAGGACGAAGGCTTATGTATGACAGATACCGAAGCTGGATCTGAAGCAACCAGAATCCAGCTGCCACTACGCCGCCTTTTATAAGCACACGGCTCTTTAGGTCTGCCCGTCTTCGATAACCCTCACGTGGTGTGCTCCCACCATGGCATGATATGAATTTTTAGCTTTTATCGCGGGCCTTTACCTCGCATGCTGAGATCCACATCAAATTTCCCAGGCCACGATGGAAAACCCCTCTATCATGCGAACTGACCATGCAGAGAGACTGTGGGCTGATACAAACTCTCCCACTTCTCCTTTTACGGTACTCTAGTAAGAAATCGCAGAAGACTTTGATTAATGCGAGTAGACACGCGAGGTAGCCGACGATACAATGGGGACTTGAATAATTCGGAGCCGATTTAAACCGGCCGTGGACACTGCGCGGGAGAGAGATCTAAGAGGTTGAGGATCCTAAAACTCTCTCTGTATGGCCTACTCGTCGATATCCATACGTTACGTCCACCAGAAACGATAAACAATCTACGAGTAAGATGTCTCGTATACTCTCGTATACTACTAGAGAAGAGCCTCGCCCGTAGGTCAGATGTGTTCTGAGCGATGTAAGTTAGGGGTGGGGCTTATCTATATTAAGCATACTGGGGTAGTAGATCTTATAATATTATACCATTATCGTCCGAAGTGGGTTAAGTGGTCTAAGTACCGATGACTAGTATAAGCTTTACAACTAAACTTAATTCTAGAGAACTAGCAATCGTTGCCGTAACGGTCGGCTCCTTCCGAAAAGCTTTCGGGTCGCTTAGCAGGCCGAGGAAAGCTTAAAGTAAACTTTAAAGTAATAAGAGGTAGGTCTTTCGACATCACGTTTCTATCTACGCCGAACGACTGCGATGTTAACCTGTATCTTACCTATTTGCTTCGTATGTCTGCTTTCTAGCTTTCTATTTTCTAGTGCTGACTCTGCTGGTCAGCCCGTACGCGCCGCCTTCCCGTACGGCTTCTTTTCCCTCGAGGCTCTCTCACCCCTATAGGGCTTTCGGCCCTTAAAGACACCTTAAAGCCAAACGGCCCTTATTTTTTAGCGGGCTTAACAGACGGGTTAACTCGGTGTTAACAAACGGTGCTTTCCCCTGGCATGCCCTCGTATTGAATACGATTTATCTTGAATCGTCATTGGCGTCTGTCTACTTGGACCCAGTATCAAGTGTCGTATTTCGACGGTCTAGACAGTACCGTAGTACTTGTCATGGCCATGTCTATGTCATGCTCAACCAGCGTCTCTATGTCAGGTATATGTCAGAAGTAAGAAGGAGCTAGATAGGAGTACTCTCTGTATGAGAACTCGCGCTGTACTAGATTGTAACATCATCAATCGGTGCTTTCTATGCCATGTCTATGGTATGGAAAGAAATATACAAAGATAGATAGTTAAGTGTCGGCGTCAGCGTGAATCGATACAGGTTGCAGATAGTAAGCGGAATACGTTTACCATCGTTCATTATTCGGGATTGTACGACTAACGCCTTCAAGTTATCGTCGAGTCATACAGCCGCTTAGAACGTACGATGGGAACGGAGGCGTTTGACCGGAGGGTTATCTAGAACTTGGGTATAAATTAGTACGGACGGCCGTCCTCGTTCTTCTCTCCATCAAACAGACAGCAACGCGTTCTATCTTACCAATCTTTCCAGACCAAGTCTACGCAAGCTTCCAGCTCCTCAAAGACAGACCAATTTCGTCAAAATGCAGTTCACCAACATCGTTCTGGTTGCTCTAACCGTGTTCTCGAGGTATGCTCTACGCCAAACCCTACAGTCATATCTACCTGTCATGTCTATCGTACCATTGCTAACTCTTACAAACGTACTTTCTAGTTCCGCCTTTGCCGACCCTCATCGCAATCTTAGCTGCAACTACTTGGGCAGGTACGACTGGCAGCTGACCAAGGCTACGTGCGAAGAAAACTTCAAAAGCATGGTACGTGCTTCCTAGCAGCTTAAGACGATGTCGACCTCAGGCATCTAACGATCAATTTAGGCCAACTACGATCAGGCGTCTGGCTGGGTACGTGGCGAGACTCTCTCAATAACGCCCCCTTCTAAAATAGCAAACCCTAACTCCCCCCTCCCCCCTTATAGCAAAAGAAAAGCATGGACACTAATAATTTCTACTACACAGTGTGTTACCAACAGCCACCAGCGCATCGACGGCGACCGTTGGGAGAACGACTGTGCGTCCATTGCTTGCCGTGGCTGGAGCCAGTACTACGATAAGGACACGGGCGATAGCAAGTATCGTTACCAGGACTGCAACCGTAAGAGTATCAAGGGGATTGCCCATGACTAGTGTTACGGCACAGCGTTCACGGGGCTAGGAAACTACAGAATGGGGGAAGAAGTGGGGTGAAGCCGCTCGGCGTGAAAAGGACCCACGGAAGTGTTGTGACTTCCGTGACGCTGAGACTTTGCTCTGCTCGAGGATTATTAATCTGCCTCAGCTTGGCCCCCACCTCAGATTGTATGCACTCTCCTACATGTATATGGACCACACTCGTTAGATAGCGTTGACCTTCGTGGCCAACTTCCCTCGTTTACTCCAGCAATAGAATTTATACTCTATTGGTAATACAACCTTCGCACACGCAGTGCTGTGACTGCAGGGTAGTCGTCAGCCATCATTTCCTCGGCAACTGGTTCCGGCGATTGTCCAGCGTCTGCCGACTCTGCGGGTTGTGCATCTGTATTGCATGGGTCCGGCTCTAGACCGTTGTCTGTTATTACTTCATGAGAACGGGATCTGCAAGGGCTACCAAAGAAATGCCAGAGCAGGATCTCTGGATGTACAACTTTTCCAGATGTCGGAAGTGTTCAGACGACAAGTCAATGTACTCATATGAACCTGTCAGCTTGCGTGGAGACTAATAAACTCTACTGACATGAATGATAGAGGTAAGCGTCCGTATTAAAATATGTCCGTCTATCTAAATCCACAGGAAGTCCCGAATTATCCACTTAGGTAGAATGATATGGTTCTGACAAATTAATTAGAAAAGGGGTAATTACCAAACAGCACCTCTTTCCCGATTTTCGGACTAAACAGCACTTTTCGGTCCCAAATAGCACCTCTTTACAATTTATCGCCAAAACGTCAACGTTCTTATTTAGAAACTATTTATTTTTATTATAATTAATATTCTTTAGCCTCTCTACTATTATAAAAATAAAAAAAAATAAATATTCTAGTCTTTATTAACGTTTTTCTACGTAATAAAAAAGATCGCTTTAAAAAAATATTTTAGCTAAATAAATTAATATTCTCGTAATAAAAAATATTATTTTTTATTAAAATTAGTAAATCTAAGTTTAAGTACTATTATATATTTAAAAAAGTACTTATATTTCTTATTGCGTTGGGGTTTTATAGCGGTTTAAATGTTGTAGGTTTTATAAAGAGGTGCTGTTTGGTCCAAAAATCGCGAAAGAGGTGCTGTTTGGTAATTACCCCATTAGAAAATGACCGAGGGCTACACAACCCTGCGCAAAATCAGACAGAGGAATATACCGGCCGAAAGGTAATGTGGATTTATTTTGCGCTTATATCATGGGTGGTTGTTCAAAGCTGCTATCTGGATGTAAATGTAATATTCACAATTAGACATTCTCGTCAAGCCGATACATTCTGCAACATTTATTTGTTGGTTCTCATGGAAATAAAATAAAGAAAGACTCCGGCAGAATCACGCCATTTTCTACGGCCCACTAGTCTTTGCGCTGGCTTTCAGCTGCAGCGCCCCCCCTATCACTGCTCTGGCCCAGGGTTTCGGACCTTCAATGTAGAAAATGAAGATTTCCGCTACATTCTTCTCTGCGGTTTCTTCTGCTACAAAAGGACAATAATCCATAGAGGCAAGGACCGTCCATCTAGTCACTATTCCAAACACAATATTTTCATCGGACCTTTCACTACTTGGTGAGAGAGTTCTAAGGATAGAAGCTGGGTGCGACCGACCCCGCACGAGGAAGTGAGCATAGTGGGGGCTCAAATGTACCCACCCCATTTGCTGGAATTTAGCTACACGAGGTTCAGCCGTACACAGCCCGCAATGAAAGCTGAAGAAAAGTGGGACGGATCGGTTACCGAGCTGAATTTAGAGGGGCAACAAAGAAAGCGGGCGGGGAACTTTCGTTGCCTACTGTGTAACTACACCATCTTCACTTATGGACCATTGCACCCCCGGAAGCGGGACTGATTGGGTGAATGCAAGACTGAGCAGGGCTAACCATTGTCGTGTCCACTAGACCTGCAGCATTAATAGCATCTACGCGGTACCAATGGCGCGGGCGTGGAGAATATTCTAAAAACAGAGAAGTTCCACAAAACACAGAGGGGCTGGACAGACTGCTCAAATTTAAGATGCAGCCATTTCCGAAGCGCAAGGCTGCAACGTATTTTCTTTTGAACAAGTGACTCACGACTTTTTTATCCTGTTCCTCCAGCAAATATGGATTCGGCTATGGCGCAGCAAGAAGCGGATTTCGCGTCGCTTTTCGATGTGTACTGCGGTGTCTGGACCAACTGGTCGCGAGGAAAAGTCCTCGGTGCGACGCTCACCCTCAGTCGCGAAGATGGCAACCTCCTTATCGCGTTTCTTGCTTTCTTCGTGACTGCAGTCGGTACTCAAATGTGGAGGATCTTCTGCTTCGCGTTTCATTCCTTGTTTTCCTCCGAGACCCCACGGGATGGCCTCCATCATCAACGACAAGCGCTACTTCGGAATTCAGGAACAGCTGTAGCCGGCCTTGTCACCTTGATTCAGCTTTTGTGGGCGTGGCGTCAGACTGCCAAAAACCTCTACAGGCGTATCCTGCCGATCTTGACCGGCACGGTCTTATTCGCATGTGCCTTCGCAGTTGCAAGCGGCTTTTCCTCCCGAATCTCAACATCCGCCGGAAACGAGGTTTTGCTTTCAGGCGCCAACTGCAGAATAGAAAACTCTTCGCTCATTTTGTCAGGCGAGGAGCAGGAGACGCTGTGGCAGCCGTTTGATGCGAAGAACGCTGGAGCAGCCTCGAATTACGCGCAGCAATGCTACTCTCCCAATACCACCACCGGGTCACTGGAATGTAGCATCTACATCAAAAAGCGCTTGCGTACTTCCTTGATAGGAAATGCAAGCTGCCCCTTTCAACCAGGCGCGTGTCGTAGCGAAAACTCCTCTCTCCTTCTCGATACCGGCCTGCTGGACAGCAACGATGATTTCGGACTCAACGCTCCTCCTGGTCAACGATTCCAATACCGGCGTCGGCTCCACTGCGCACCATTGGCAACCGAGGGCCTGACAAGCAAGCATAATATCTCATCAGACAGATCCTATACCAGATACCACTTCGGCCCAACACTCTTCAACAACTTCACATACGAATATTCCAACGACGCAATCTGGGAAGCCAAAAAACTCCAGAACAACAACGCCGTCGAAGACTACACAATCGGGTACGTAAAAGCCCCCCCTTCCCATCACATAACCCACTGCCAAACGCCCACTGACTCACGCCACGGCGCCAGCGTCCTCGTCGCCTCTTCCAGCAACGGCACCCTATCCCCGGACTCCGACTTCTCCCCCCGCCCATCCATCGCCCGCGATAACGCCGACGTCGTCCTCTTCTTCCTCTCCGCCAACGGCATCATCTTCATCGCCAACACGACCGACGACTGGTACCGCGCCACCCGCATCGCCGGCCGCGTGCACCGCGGCAACAACACCGACTCCACCTTCGCCGTCTACGAGCAAGACGAAGCGGCGTCGCCGCTCGGCTGCGTGCAGCAGGAGCAGTTCTGCAACCCCAGCCTGCCCGAAGGTAAGCGCTGCACGCCATTGACAGGGAATTGGGACGTGTACGACAAGGCTGCCGCGCTCTTCGGCGGCAATGACGATGAAGAGAACAGCTCGGCGAACCGGCTGTGGTGGGCGTTCGAGACGGGCTTCGAGACGGCGCTGCTGCACGGCGTCGTGCGCAAGCTGGCGACGCGCTCGCTGGTGTCCAAGTTCGGCCTGTCGAATGGCGTGCAGGGCCCGCTGCCCGACAACCAGTGGCAGCTCGAGGTCGAGCTGTGGCACAACACCGTGCTGGCCATCATCCAGGAGAACTTCGTTGCGGCTGCGCGCGGGCAGTCGGAGGATCCGCGGCTGGATAAGATATTCATGGGCCCGGATAGCCCGGAGGCGGAGAGTATGTGTAGGAATCAGGTCAGTATTCCCATCTATTTCCCTTCTACCCCTTTTCTCCAACTCACGAGACAACAAAACAGAAAATCCGCAGCACAGCCTACGTCTCCTTCTCCCTGCTCGGCCTGATCTTGATCCTCGCCCTCGGCTTCCTCATCATCCTCGTGGCCGCCACGCTCGAGCCGCTCGCCGGGTGTGTTCAGCGGCGGTGGGGGAAAACAAGGGGTCAATACGCCCGCCTCGAATGGACCGCCACCGAGACGCTGCAGCTGCAGCGGCTGGCGCACGAAGAGCTCGGCTTCGGCGGTGCTTGGACGGGCGCGGCGGAGACGGTGCCCGTCACGGCTCCGGGGGAGCTGTTGGCGATGCTGGATGTGAGGGACTTGGAACACCCGAGGCTGTTGTTGGGGAAGAAATGGGAGGGCGCAGATGTTTGTGGGGAGGCTGAGAAGGTGAGGGATCAGCAGGGAGGTGGGGAGGTGGTGAGCGGGGCGAAGCAGGGGGTTGATGGTGAGGCGGAATTGCGGGTTACCGTGCAGCATACGCAGGGCTCCTCGTTTTCGGGGGGGTCTGAGGAGACGTTGGGGAGGGACGAGAGTGTTTCGCCGACTGAAGTGGTGAGGAGAGAGGTGTAGCCGCCTCATCATGATTCAAATTTGAGAATATTGGACATTAGCGTTAAATGCATGGTTTTGTCTTGAAAGGTTATACGCGGTACAAGAAGAAATAGGCATTCAATCTACTAAGAGAACGTCCGCCGTGCTAAAGCACGCTAGACTAGAACTACGCAGAAGCGTGTGAAATCTCATTTCCCCTTCCAGCATTGGTCCAGCATCTCCCTGATCTTCAACGTCTTGACTTCTGGAAACTTGTCATTTAGCGCACCTTCACGGTCTAGCGCCATGAACCCCTTTACCGTCCACTGCCCAAATGCCGACATTGTCTCCTGCAGCTCACTCTTTGGGAAGTAAATATAGAGACTCTCCATCCCCGGCAGCTCAGTAACTTCGCCACGTTGTAGCTTCTCCATATCATCGTACTTGACGTCGAACTTCTTGTCTGTGTAAGGCAATCATTGTTAGCGTGTATTTAACTTCCACGTGTCTCTCGTCCTTGCCTCGTAATCTGCTTTAGTTGTCATAGAAATAGTTCGGAACTTACCCCTCGCCTCCTCTGCCATCTTCAAAAAGTCATTGAGCTTGACTGTATCGCCAACGATCCTCATCTCCTCATCCCATCTTGGTAAATCTAGCGACTTCACGACGAATTGCGCCACGTCGAAGCTGTAAGTGAATGTCATTTGAGCTTCCCCATCTCCCGGCAGCGCAGCCGCCGCATTGACCATGTCAATTGGCCACGAGTTTGGAGGCAGATACGTCTTGATGTGTGGTCCGCCAAAGTAATCCATGAATGTGCCTATAGTGAAGCGTGTCCACTCGAGTGAAGTCGTTGTCCTCAGGAGCTCGACAGAGTCGACTCGATTCTTGATGACTGGAAGATGCAGCCAGTTCCTGAAGTTTGGAAATTTGTTAGGCCTATTGGGGGTAGGAAACAGAGACAGAGATCCTACCGATCAAGCTGCGAAATGGCAAAGTCACTTGTGACGAACCGTTTTGTCGATTCGGCTGCATCAGCAGCACGGATAAGGTTCAGCTGGGATGTACAGTCGGACGCATCGTTGAGAGACAGTGCTGAGATGACGGTATGGATGCTGTGTTCCTCAAGGGCGTCGCACATGCTCTCGACGTTATTATAGTCGACCTGCACCACGATGGCATTTCCAACAGGCTTGAACTCTGAGGGTGCCTGGGTATCTATTCGTTAGACTCATTTCTGCTATCCGTCATCCGGGGGGAGACCTGCCTTTCGAGAGAGCACAAAGATCTTATGTGGTGAATCTTGGAAGGCCTCGACGATGGCACGGCCCAAGGCGCCGGTGCCTCCTGCAATTGCAACATTGACCATCTTGAGATATTGAAATGATGAAAGCCAAGGGGATGTGTAGAATATGTGGTGCCGATACTTTCTGCTGGAAGACTTCGCCTGTACTCAAGTGAGGTAATCTCGTCGAAGCCTGAATTTATATTTGAAGCATAGGAACACGATATTTCTATTCGATTCCTCGTCAGTGAAATTAGCAGCGCCATTAAATCTGGTGCTACATTTATCAGCAATAATTCTTAAGTAGGACACGGGAATATTCGGATTCCGACCGGAAAGGAATATTTCCCGAAGAAGGTTCCGCAACACGGACGGTTCCACGCCCCCGCCCAATGAGATGCACCAAAAAGAGGCACCTCGAATGAGTCTAATACCATGTCCACGTGTCAAGGGAGCACGGAAAAGAAAGTATCCGAACTCCACCGATGAAACTCGTCCGGCGAACAGTCTCAACAGCATCAGTTAAAGGATAAGGCACCTGCCAATCGGAGACGAATGACCAGTTCCCAATCCTGTTTGGAGATGACAGCAAGTCAATATTTGGTCTTACCTTTACCTCAATTAGCGATAGTAGTGAGGCGTTGGCGCATGTACAGCTGGCAGATTGTGGCGTGCTGACGCTTGACCGTGGAGAGCTCGACGGGATTGTTCTTGGAGATCATTATCAAATTCTGAACAATAGTGGGAGAGACACAGGGATTTTAGTGCAAATCACCAAGGTCGAGCCGCTGCGCGCTTATGCAGGAAAGGCTGTTTCTGGCTCCATTCGTGCAGCACGCATCAGTTGGATTGCTCGGTTTGCAGGACGGACGCAAGTCACTCGAGTTATGGTGCACAATCCCGAAAACAAGCTTCAATACGGCGGCCAAGATGCTTTGGAACGGCTTCAGAATCAGTGGAGGCAGTGTTTCGACAACTCGCAGCCTTGGGAATTCCACTTCGGCGACACTCCAACCAACGCAAACTTCAACATCCGTCTCAACTCAATCTCCGTTTTCGAGATCTACAACGCGAACAACTTCATCATTCCAAACATTTCGCCGGTCTCTGTCGACTCCAGACACATGACGAAGATGCTGTGCCAGATTCTCATCCATCTGCAAAGATATCTCTCGTTCGACAAACTGCCTCGCCCGGCGCTCCAGCTCACTCCCACGCATCGGTTCACTATTGAACGCCAGCACGACTCCAATGAAACTACGTACGCGCTACGATACATAAACCGAGCTCCGTACAAAGTCTATATCACCATCTTCGAGCTCACCCCGGACTGGGGCATCGAGCAAATCGTACCCGGCCCGGGCGAGGCAGGGTACTGTGCCGAGGCTAACAGCGAGATCGAGCCGGTCAGTATGATGGTGTACATACCGGAGGCGCTCGATGCACGCGGCATACGCCGGATAAGGGAGAAGTTCAAAATGCTGATTACCATACGCCCACACGACTTCTCCCACTACAAACTCGAGTCGCTCGATCGGCACTTGGAGAGGGGAGCTAATTACAGGAACGCACATATTCGGCGTGCGGAACGCGATGTTTGGGAGGAAGAGCTTGTTGAACAGTTCGGCAAGGAAGAATTAGGCTCACAGTACTCCTATAGAAATGCGAACCTTTGATTTCGTTTAGCTTTTTTTTTTTGTTGGTGAATGCGTTATTTCTGAGTGTTCTCCCAGACTACGTGGTACAAACATAGACAATTTATTTCAGTTTTCAACATTCCAATTAACCTAAGACACCTAAAAGAGTTGAAATAAACGAAGATTCTCTACCTCACACAGAGCCTCCTATCAGCCTAGAATATGAAAAATCTGCTCCTCGAGTAAGCCTTCCCTCAACATCTCGATGCCTTCGCCGTACATGAGGCCGTGCAGGTAACACTCGCCCATGAGTCTCCAGGTCCTCGATGCACCATCCGATCTCAGAATGAATGGAACAGTCGACCCAAACAGAATACAGATTACATCGTTCTCCTTTGCTGCGTCCGGTACAAGCCCATAAAACCCCCTGTAAGATCTAGCGAAACGCCGCCGTACTACCGCTTGCCGAACTTGTTCTACGAAGTATAGAACAGCTTTATCCTTGACTGAAAGGTCATTGGCAGAGTTTCTCATCGCTGTTTGCAAAGAAGGCTCTAATCCTATCTTTTTAAAGCTTTCCAAAACTTGATGAAAGGATTCTTCTATATCGCCACTCGGCACAAGCGAACTCAACTTTCCTGAACAATGCCACCAAAAGTTATTTGCCGTCAACGTGTGAAGGTAAGATTCCAAAGCCGACTCAGAAATAGGATAAAGACCTTGCTCCATCGCTTGTAGCTCGGCCCATATTTCTATAATAGGGTTGTTCGAGCCATGGGCTCTCGTGATACAACGTGGCTTCGTAGGTTTCGAAACATATGTGATTCTGTCGAAGAATACCCCTCGCACTCTCAACATCTTCTGGTCGTCTTGAACTTCGAAGTCTGCTGAGGTGGCCATGGAGCAGTCGAAACGTGGGTCAAAGCCGAAAATATCCGAGTGTAGTCTATGCCATTGTGGAATCCAAGACAAGTCGCTGACTGAACACGTCTTGGGATAGAAAACGGAAGACAGCACTCGTAAAGGACGCGGACCCTTCATCAACGAGCATGCAACCTCGTAATATACTTGCTTGACGGACTTTCGATAATCAGGCCGAATGAGCATATCCAAGCCATTGGGGTTTAATGCCGATGGATGGCCCAATAGCGCGAATACTTTGTCCCGAAGATCCGAAGCTTTGTGACTGCGGGTATGATGCAACACTTCCCAGAAGTCTTGTGGCTCTTCAGGTCTCCAAAACTCTTTCATTAAAGGATATATTCTTCTCCTTTGCAGATTATAGTCATTCTTTGCCCGAATTCTCTGAGTAGTGAGAAACGAGACTGCAAATACGACTTTCTGAAATGATATGCTCCAGTCATTACAGAATAAACATGCACGCCGGGAAAGCCCGACCTCCTGCAAAACCCAAACTCGAGAGAACCACGGGTTCTTCACGAAGAGTCTCAGTTCGAGGAACCCAGCGCCAAGCATATCTCTGGGGAGATCCGCTTGGACCTTGGCGAAAAAATTGCGTGATGGTGTCGGGTAGCCGGGGATGCGATCCACGGGTTCGAAAGCAGCGTGGATATTTTCCAGTGATGCTCGGAGCTGGATTGTTGCGGGATCTCTGACACAGATCAACACCTGATCTGCGTTTGAGAAAACCTTTCCCATAAGTCTGACTTGGCGGGCACGCTCCGACAGGTCGTCTTGGTTGATGCACACTGCATCGATCCAGATACGCCGGACTTCGTCTCGGCTCCTTACTTGGTGCAGCGCAGACTCCATACTCCGCGTAGTATGTAGCATGAAGCCATCTAGCTCAATGCTTCGTCTTTCGTAGTTCCCCCAGTGATACGAAATTGCTTCGTATTGAGGATTCGTGTCAAGACTGGTATCCACGAGGCGCCCACGTATAACATCAGAACCATCACCAGGATAGAGTTCGAGTAGCCGGAATGAGTTGGTTGGGAGGGGCGAGTAAAGGTAGTAATCCGGAAAGGGTAGTTGTTCCAGCCATGTGTTGCCAGGCCTGTTCGTTGTCGAAGCCATCGTAGTGATCCTGAATTTGAGAAGTGAGTTGAATGCCCATCCACCGAATCAAGTGATGAATGAGTTGTGAAGAGCAGCCTTGCCATGTGGGAATGATAACGATGCTAATCCGAGCACACGCGTTCTTTATAGTCGTGCCAAGACTGGCATGGATCATGGTGTGTGTGGGGTTGTGTGCGGGGCTGCCTGATGCCATTGGCCAGTGGCGGTAGAACTAAACAAAATTTGTATTGCGGGCGCTTATAATAATCAACGCTAAAGTACACTTTCGGCATGTAAAGAGTCTGTTAACCCGTACAACAAGGCAGAATGGTATTTTCGACTATGACATTGAAGACTACCATCACCGGCCGACACTCATACCTGACGAATAAAACCCCTAAACATATGGATTTGCGGGCACTAAAAATGATGGCCACATGCTGCTAAACAAAGCATCAATCATCTAAGTGGTGTTTGAAATGGCCGAAGTAATTCTATAAAAAGAGGTGGATTCGGTAATTTCCCCTTCTATAAATATCATGTAGTTGGGGTGCCATTATTGACCAAGTAAAATGTAAAGAGTGGTATCGGGATGTCAGTTAATGCCAATAGAATTATTGTCAATAGCTAGTTTGTAGATCTTTACGGGACAAAAACTCTAGTATGCCTTTTAACGCGCGAGACCCACAGTACAATGATGTTGAGAAGTTGACGAGCTCGATACCGTACGACTGAACTCTGCCTCGCCATAGCCCCGCAATCGTATATGGAAGCTTGCCTCTGGCCTTCTCGATGATCCTCATCTTCTTGTGCTTCCTGCTGGTGTCGATTTTCAAGGGCCCGGAGTTCAGACATGATGAGACGTCCAACTCCTGTTTCTTGTACAATCATGGCATGAAGTTCCTTTTGCACGCCAAGACGGGAGGGCTGTGGGATTGATATGAGTGGCTCCATGAGCAGCTGCCTAGAATCTTGAGTCCTATGAAACGGCAAGCACTGCACCCCTCCGCCAATCATTGGTCTCCAAAAGAGGTCCTGAAGTTGCTGTTCTGTGGCACAAGCGTCACAGAAGTCTTGCTGAGAAACATCATTCCACATGCTAGGGGCAAGAATGATGCGAAGGAAAATTTCACGGCCACAGAGGTCTTGTAGGGTAGCAGGTCTGTGAGGGATTCATGAGATGTGCTTCTGGTGGAGTTTGAGACTCTACTACTCTCATGCATGAGAAATTGTACGCAATCGACTTGCATCACAGATCCTGTGTGGCTTACAGTTTCAATAGAATGAGAGCGAAGAGGGTACAGTATATTTATGAGGGGAACTGGGCATTCCATTGAAGAGGTTCAAGCGAGGGATAGAGTCAATTACACCCCATTAATCGCCTCCTGCGCGATTTTTCCCCGGTGGGAATACTGGTCTGAGATTCTCTGGAAAGGCCTGTTTATCACAAGAACCTACGTATGTGATCCAAGATTCTTAATACTCATCTATTTCGGTTCAGCCAATAACTCCTCAACATCACCCAATCCAAGTTAGCGAGGACCCTGATTTCCCAACAAACCATCGTAACGTAGACTAGTAGATAGCTATAATATACTGCATAATCTCAGAGAACTCAGCTCTTCAGAGATTCGTTCTACCTGCCATTGCGCATTATCGGTGTTCCTTGCCACACTACTCTTACGCTCACCGAGATCATTTGATGAGCAAAGGAAGAATGACTACAAAGCCTCATGAGGCCCCCAGGCACCGTATTGCTGTTCTGGGAGTCACTGGAGCGGGCAAGACGACCTTCATCTCTCAAGCCACTGGAAGAGACGACCTCGAAATCGGGCACTCTCTCGCATCATGTAAGCCAGCCTGTTCCGTAAAAAGGCATAACCTTAACCTCTCGTGGTAGGTACGAAAGACATCAAGCCCTACGAAATGTACCTAGATGGAGAACTAGTCCAGCTGATCGACACGCCGGGATTTGACGACACCTATCAAAGCGACGCAGACATCCTAGGGCTCCTGGCACAATGGCTGTTCGCGAACTACCTGGAAGGAGTCCTGATAACCGGCGTCATCCTTCTGCATCCCATCTCTGCTAATCGTATCTACGGAAGCGAGTGGTCGCGCTTGCGCCTTTTCGAGGATATCTGCGGCGCTGATGCATGGTCGAGAACCGTCATTGCGACGACTATGTGGGATGAGATCAGTTCCTACGAGAACGGATCCGCGAGAGTGCAGCAGCGTATGAGTTCGCCAGAGTGTTGGGGAGAGATGGTCGCGGGAGGCGCAAACGTGGTGCGCCATGACAATAACGGAAGTTCAGCACGCCGAATCATTTCGATGCTATGTGGGGGGGAGTTCAAGCCTGTACCGCTATTGATACAGAAGGAGCTTGAAAGCAATGATGTCAGTTTGGCAGAAACGTCTGCTGGAAATCGCATACTCAGCGACCTCGAAGAGAGATGCAAGTGGTTGGAAGAGGAGCAAGACCGATTGCAGCGAGAACAAAAAGGCAAAGATCAAAAGATCACAGAGTTGAATAAGGAAAAGGAGTGCTTGGATTTGGAGCTGGAAAAATTCCAACAACAGAAGAAAAAGCTTGTAACCTCCAAAGTAAGTTCATCCCAGCAAATAGTGGCTCTGCGTTTGCTACTAATTTCCCTTAATATCATGTTTAACAATCACTAACTTTGTTAAAGGGACGGAAATGTGTAATACTGTGATGTATTCTACGGTATCTCTGAAAACAAAAGTTCTGTTTCTTGGCTAAGGTTATCCTTACTGCTAGCTGACGTTCTTTTAGTTTTACCCTCGTCATTGTTTCTTTTGTAGATTGAAACTGGTTCTACCGTCTTGAGCAGTCACATACTTCAAACAATGCCTCTGTCCGCCAGAACCACAAAGGCTTCCCTGTACTGGTTCAATGGGGTCTAGAAGGCGCTTCTGACTCCTTGAAGGGTCCTCGCACAATCTCATGATCAGATTTTCGTCCGGGAAGCTGAGCAACATGGTCAAGCGCTTGGTTAGCTTCTACCTTAGCCTGAACACGTGGAAGCCAGACTCTTTTTCACATTCAGGGCCGGAAAGCTACTATTTTGAAAGCTTACTGTGACAAGGCTTATCCACGCCTAAAGTTCGACCTTTGTGGTGACTTTTCTTTGGAGGACTTCAAGGTCGGGGCCCGTAGTACGTAGTAAAAATGTTTCAGAACTGCTCAGAAACACTCAAGACGCAAGGTGCACATGATTCAGATCAGCAGTACGGGCAAGCTCTTGAACCACACGGCGCATGGTTTGGGCGGGGAAGTATGCTTACATAAGCATAGTTACACCAACAAAAAGGCCCAATTTCTCTTAGCGCGCGATCAAGACCGCGACTGCTTTTGCTTCAAAAATCTTTTTGCGCAACCTTGGTTCCTAAGAGATGTCCTTCTAGCTAAGAGCCATCCCGCTCGCGTGCCGAGCTTGTCCAGCAGCAGCCATGCAGCGGACGCTCCGCACCACCTTGCGGCATGTGCATCATCGGCCCACGCTGCCGCCGAAGTCAGGCTTTCACGCCGGGCATCAGGGCATCGTCCAGCATCGCATCGAGCGCAGCAAGCAGCACCCGGTCAGAATTCAAAGCAGAGAGAAATGGACGAGGAAGAGGCGAAGGATCCAAAGGAGAAGCATGTCCGCAAAGAGGAGGAATTAAAAAAAAAAGATGGTCAACGAGGAGCTGCGAAACCGAAGGGTGTTGGACCGATTCCTCGACCAGAGCGAATGGGCGGGAAGGCTGTATCCGGAGCAGCCTCGAGATGCGTCCGGCAACCTATTACCTCTGACCGATGAGCAGCAGGCCGTCATGAAGCTGGTCGTCGAGGACGAGCAGAACGTCTTCTTCGCCGGGCCCGCTGGCTCTGGCAAATCCATGCTGTTGCGAGAGCTGATCGCTGCACTGGAGGAGAAATACCCTACGAGACCGAACCGCGTCCAGGTTTGTGTGCTTACTGGCTTGGTCAAAGAGCAAGCGTGGGGGAAGAATTTAGAGGAAGCCAGGGTTGTTGTTCTCGACCGCACTTCGATGATGAGACCGGGCGATTTTGTCCAATTGGAGCGAGATGCGCGGAGGATACGCAAAAACGATAGACCGTTCGGCGGCCTGCAAATCGTGGCTACTGGGGACTTTGCTCAACAACTACGTGACCCGAACCCGAACTGTGAAGAACCCGCACCGGAAAGTATGTATGGAGCATTCTGTTTCGAAGCTCCCACTTGATGCCTCATCAAGCATCAAGTGTCCTTGTCCCACGTCTTCCGCCAGAAGGATCCAGACTTGGTCAGAATGCTCAACGAGACCCGAGAAGGCCGCGTCTCAAAACGCACCATCGCCACGCTGGAAAGACTGAACCGGCCACTGATAAAATGGCATGGCCTAGAGCCGACGGCCCTTTCGTCGTCCCCAGAAGAAGTCAATGAAGTTAACAGAACCCGGATGGACCGACTCCAAGGAAAGGGATACACGTACCGCGCCCTTTCCTACCACGGCCAAGATTTTACACGGGCTCAGAATAGGCTGTTCCGTCAGTGTATTATTTCAAACTGGCTACAACTAAAGCTACAAGCACAAGTGATGCTCATAAAGAACCTCTCCGATCCTCGCCTGACCATCGGAACCATCGGCAAAGTCATATCATTCCACCCCACCGGCCAGGGGGACATTCCTCGACCGAAGGTCCGCTTCGTACTCCTGGACGGCAGCACCGTAGACCACATATGCACCGAAGAGACGTGGAAGGCCGACTGCTACGTGCCGGGCCAGGGCCACCAGATTATCGCCAGCAAGACGCAAATCCCGCTCGTCCCCGCCTGGGCTCTGACGGTCTCTGCAGCGCAAGGCCTGACGCTCCCGCGCGTCAAAGTCGATCTAGCGCAGACGTTCAAGGAGGGCGAGCTCTACGCCGCGCTGTCCCGCGCGCCCGGCACCCAGCATCTCCAACTCGCCAACTACACCAAGCCCAAAGGCAGCCCGAGCACGCTGATCCAGGCCTTCCACCAGACGCTGCGGTCACTGCAACAACCCCCGCCGCCCTCGCCTCCACTGCTCACCCAACAACCCCTCCCCCGCGTCATCACAACTTCGGACCACCCCGCGCCGCCCTCCCCCGCTCCCTCGCCAGATACTCCCTAACCTCCACCTTCTCCGGCGGCACCACCTCCCGCGGCGCCCCCGTGTTCCTGCTGCCCTCCCGTTGCGGCGGCGGCCGGATGCCCCACTCGGGAATGACGCGCAGGCCCGCCGTCGTGCACTCCAGCACCGTCCCGCCGCCGTACGCGCCGTCTTCCGCCAGCCGCACCGCCGCCTGCGCCACGACGGCCGGCTCCAGGATGACGCTGGCCGGGTACGCGAAGTCGTTGAGCAGGTTCGTCTGTTCCCCGCCCCCGTTGCTCGCTTCGCTCGCTCCGGGCCTCCACAACGGCGTCCGCACCACGCCGGGGCACAGCGCGACGACCTTGACGCCCTCCTCAGCGTCGGCCTTGCGCATGGATTTCGCGAAGCCGACGACGGCGTGCTTGGACGCCGTGTACAGCGGCACGGCGTAGGTGCCGGCGTAGCCGGCGATGGAGGCGACGAGGAGGACGACGCCGCGCTTGTTCGAGCGGAGGAAGGCGCGCAGGGCGATGCGGGTGAGTTTGAGCGGGGCCGTCACGTTGACGGCGAGGGTGGTGTACGAGTCGGTTTCGGTGTCGGTCCAGAAGTTGGAGGTGGCCTTTTTTTTTGTGAGGAATTAATTAGTATTTGAGGGAGGGGGGGGGGGGTTTATGGGGATGTGGCGGAGGGAAGGAAATACTCACCGGCTCGAATACTCCTGCGGACGCCATGTACACGTCCGGCACCTCTCCCCACTTCTCCTCGGCAACTTCGACAAGCCTCTCTAGATCCGCCCGCTTCGTCACGTCGCATCTCTGGAACACCAGGTCTTTGCTATCCCGGCTCTTCACGAACGCATCGGCCTGCTCATTGAGCTTCAGGTCGGCGACGACCACCTTGGAACCTATAGAGGCGGCGAGCTTGACGATTTCGAAACCGATGCCTGCGCCGCTCGTTAGGCATCGGACTTGAGATACAATGGCTCGGCCTCCGCTGTCTTTTCCTCCGGTTTTGACGCCAAACAATGTTTCCCCCTCTTTTTTTCTTGCAGAACAAGCTGGCGAATAAGCAGAAATGCGGGGGAAAAGCACTCACCGGACCCGCCTCCAGTAACGACGACGATCTTGCCCTTCAGCGGGAAATCTCCGACCTCCATGATTGCGAAATCAGTTGTTTCTTTCTCTCTTTCTTCCCGCTGCCTTCTCTTGTTCTATCTCTTAAAGCGTATTCTCTCGGGAACCAGTTTGTAATGCCCTCTCGAATACCCCGCAACGCTCTGGAGGATGCGATCAAGGCTGTAGTATAAAGCCGTCGTAACGTCGTACAAAAGCCAGCCCCGCCGTGTTGTTCCACAACGACCAGAAGCCTTGCGGTACCGCATGCCTATATATACATACCACACCCACGCCATCCCCCTAGCGCCAAATATTGGTGGGGACCACTGGGTGTGCAACAATACTGCTGTGCCGCATATGGGGCGTCAATGGCTGATTCAAGAAAAGCCGTCAGTAGTTAGACTGCTCCGGGGAGTGCGGCAAGTGCGGGTCGGGAAGAGCGTCGTTGGCGCTTTTTTACCGCGGCTTCTCCACTCCGCGGAGCGGGGGTAGATGTGACCCGAAGAGGCGGCCAATGGGAAGGCGTCCTGCGTCGTGATCTTGAGTCACGAAGCCACCACCTCAACCCACCAATTGCCGAATATCTTCGTGAATCCTTGTGATCAGCTCGCATCCTTGTCAGCTGTGGCTCCGCCAAAGGAAGGGGAATAAATGAAGTATTGTCTCCGGCCTCAGAAAAACACTTTTCGAATTTTTTTTGGTCTCTCGTCTACACTTCCCAACGGTCCGAAAAGAATAATAAAAAAGCCGTCGTGGTGGTTCTCGATATTCCTCTCGTTCAAAATACTTAAGCCCCAGACATCACAAAGTCCGTTCGTCTCCCGTACTCATCAACCGTAAATGGGGTAAATATTTTTTTTTGCTCACAAGCCGCATTCAAAAACGCCTCGTAGAATGCCCGTCTCTTACCGTGGTTCGAATTTAAGCCTCGTCTTCCGTGATGAGCTTCGTAATCTTGCCAATGGCAATTGTTTGACCCTGGATATCGTGTTAGAAAATCAAGCCTAGCGAGAACCATTTGTGGCCGTGAGAATGCTTACCTGGTCTCTGAGGGTGAAACGACCCATCTGCGGGTAGTCCTCGAATCTCTCAACGCAAACGCTGCCGGCAGCACCGGTGATGGACAGGCGGGCGATGATGCTCATGCCCTTGGTGGCGAAGCCCGGCGGCCTCTTGCTCTTCCTGCCTGTGCCCTTCTCGAGCTTGTGCAGCAGCGCATCGAACGTGACCTCTTCCGTTGCCGAGTGGACGTGCAGCACGCAGTTGAAGCCGGCCGACAGGATAGACTTAAGCTCGAGCAGCACGATCTGCGCCTCGAACTTCTTGACGCAGTGGACGGGACGCTTGGGCGAGCAGAGCACGAAACCGGGAAGGATGTCTTCTTCTTCGATGCCCCTGAGACGGATGCGGACCTGGTCACCGCACGTCGCCGCCTGGATTTCATCTTCCGTCTCGCCATACAGAGCAGAGATGCCCACGGTCTCGCGGTTGGGCATCATGAGGTAGTTGACGCCCTTCTTGATCACACCAGCTTCGATCTTGCCCTCGACCATCGTACCCATATCTCTGTACTTGGCAGCAATGGGCATCATGAAAGGAGCGTTGAGCTTGCGCTCGAGGGTCTTCATGTTGTCCAAGAACTCCAGAAGCGAGGGGCCGTCGTACCACGGGCAAACGTCCTTCGGAATCCGGTCCTTGATACCCTTCATGGTCTGTGCAGAGACGGGCATGAAAGTGAGATCTAAATCATTTTGTCAGCACAGGAATACACGGAAAAGACAATCAGGAGTTCACGCACCGGTCTTGGGGTTGTAACCAACACCCTTGAGGAACTGGGTGAGCTTGGTAGTGCACTCCTTGTAGCGGTCCTCGCTCCACTCGACGGTCGGGTCGTCCATCTTGTTAACGACGACACAGAGCTTGTTGACACCCTGGGTCTTGGCAAGCACGGCGTGCTCTCTCGTCTGGCCACCCTTCTCGAAACCAGTCTCGTACTCGCCCTTACGTGCCGAAATGACCAGGACACCGACATCGGCCTGCGAGGCACCTCCGATCATGTTGGGGACGTACGTCTTGTGGCCAGGAGCATCCAGAATACTGTAGCGGCGCGTCTCGGTCTCGAAGAAACCCCTTCCAACCTCGACCGTCTTACCCTTCGAACGCTCCTCCTTGGTCAGATCCAGAGCCCACGACAGGTACCAAGTCTCACGACCAGCCTCCTTAGCCTCGCGCTTGTACTTGTCCATTGTCCGCTCGTCGACCATTCCGGTAGCGTAGAGGATGGAACCACCGAGGGTGGACTTGCCGGCATCGACGTGGCCCAAGAAAATGACGTTGACGTGCTCCTTGCCGTACATCTCGGCCAGCGTGTCCTCATCGACATCGGCGGCCTGCTCCTGGGCGACCAGGTCGGCCTGCTGCTTGGCGGCCTTCACATCCGAGGCGCGGGTAGGGCTGTTCCTGCCGGAGGAGGGAGTGGGTGAAGCCCTGCCGCTGCCGCTGCCGCTGGCGGCGGCAGCGGCGGGGCCGGCAGTCTCGCCAGTCTTTTCAATGGCCTTGGCGGCGGTGACCTTCTTGCCAGCCTGGGGAGCACCCTGGTCCTTGTTGGCGGCATCCTTGGCGGCCGAGGGAGGAGCGGAGCCGCCAATGCTAAGCACCTTTGTAGCGCCGGCCTTCTCGACCTTGGGCGAGTCGCCACCAATGCTCAGAACCTTGGTGCCGCCGGCGGATTCGACCTTGGTGGAGCCGTCGCCGCCGATGGAGAGAGTCTTGGGTGCCGCCTTGGGCGAGCTGGCGGCGGGAGCAGCTGCAGGCGCCGCGGGGGCTGCTGCCTGGAGATCATCGCCGCGCTTGGCAATCTTCGGAGTCTGGCGCGGCTGCTGCTGCTGCTGTTGTTGAGGCTGGAAGTTCTGCTGGGGGAATCCGCCATAGCCCTGCTGGGGGTAGTTGTAGCCCTGTTGGCCGTAGCCGTACTGGCCGTACTGCTGCTGCTGGCCGTACTGGGGGTAGCCACCGCCGTAGTATTGTCCGTACTGGTTGTAGCCACCGCCGTACTGGTAGGGCTGGCCCGGGGTGAAGGCGGCGGCGCCAGGAGTGAAGGATGCGGCGCCGGGGGTGAAGGTGGGAGCGCGAGCGGAGTTCAGGTTCATCTGCTGCTGGGCCTGCTGGGCGAGGCTCTCGTCCTGGGCATCCTTGTCGTCCTCCCACGAGTTGAGGTCAGCCATTTTGACGTTGTGTGTGGCGCGATACGGGCGGGGGTCGCGGAGGTGGGTATGTAGTGCTGGCGGAGGCGCAGCAGCGAGGGCAGAGTCCTATATAGGCGGCCCGCGGGTTGGAAGTGGAATTTGGGGAATGGGTGGGCGGGTGGTCCAGCAGCAAAAGGCTTGATCTTGGGCGGCCATTTCAAGTGGTGGGGCACAAATCGATGCGCACAGACCACCTCTTAGGCTCTCCGGCGGCGGCTGCCTCTCCTTCCAAATCCCTCGCCGGGCACCAATGACGTGCATGCACAGGGCTGAGTCGAACTTTGGAGTCATAGAGTCCAGTTTTCGTGGGCGGCGCCTTGTGATTCACGTCAGCTCCTGACCGGCCCGCCCCCGCTGCCGCGTCTTATTGTTACCCAATTCTCGAACCCTCCGCGCTTTGCCCGTTTGTCGTTGCCTCTGCGCGCGATCCACCACAACCACCGCCCATCATGGATATTCTGCTGTCCAAGGTATGTGTTGCTGCTCCGAGACAGTTCCTGCGCCGCTGAAACCCCGATCGTCCATCGTGGCTTCATATTACCTCACTCCATTATCACGGGCGTCTGCAGTGCTACCATGATCAAGATCTGACATTTGACAGGTTACGCAGCAGGCGATGAACTATGCCATCAGATCTGGCATAGTCATCACCAGCAGCTATGCTATGAAGCAGTGCTCCCGCCTCATCAAGGTTCGTCCCCTGGTCGCCGTTGCGTCCAAACTTGGCTGATCCTTGTAGTCAGTGGATAATAGCACCGAGAAGCAGGAGCTGGCAGATCTGCAGCTACGCTTGGAGAGCAAGATCAGGGTATGAACACCAAATCTCAGCCTCTCTGAGTTGATGCGCTAATATTCTGGCAGATCATCTCGCCAGCTATTGATATGATAGAGCTTATCTCCGCCCGCGGCAACACCTCACTTGAATCTGCTGTCATCCTAACCAAATCCCTCCGTTGGGACATTCAGTCTCTCGGGGTCCGCCTAGCTAAAGCAGCCGGTGAGGAAGAACTTCAGCGCAGAGGGAGTTCCCGTGCCAAGCCGAAAGCCGACAATGAGCTAGAGGTGAAGTTCATCATTTCCGACATCAAAAAGCTGCTCGCCCGCATCGAAGATGCAGTGCCTCTCATCAACCTGGCCATCACTACCTCCGGTGCCAACCTATCCAGTTCGCTGCCTTCTACAGTTTCTCCTTCCAGGTTACTGCAGGCAAGCACTTTCCTGACTGCAGGAGACACCCAGTATTCCATGAACCCCACCGGCGCGCAACAAATTGGCCCGGCTTTCACCCTTTCCATGTACATGCTGTTTGCTGGTCACATACGCCCTCAAGACGAAGAAGGAATCAGGGACACGACGTGGAAGGAGGTCATCCACAAGGCACGTGTGAAGCTCATGAGGGTTCCACTCGACAGCATCCAGGACTTCACTCCCTCGAACAGTTCCCACGCCCATGGGAGCATACCGGCCGCCGAAGGTAAAGCCTATGAGTTTGCCTACCAGCTTCTCATCATTGAAGACCTGGACGATGATCGCGTCCACACGTTCGAGGAGGGTGAGCTGCAGCCGGGGCCATTTGAAGACGTTGCCAGAGCAGGCATCCGCGAGATCATCCCCATCCACCAGGTTTCGAAGATTTTCTACGCCGACACCGGAAAGATCCTCAACATCGGAACAGACGGCGAGACCAACAACCCAATATTGCTCCTGAAGCGTGATGTCAACGCAATACCGCCGCGCCGCATGATGGAGCGACAGGCCGCGGAGCATTGGTACGACGACTATGAAGAGGAAGAATCACAGGACGTGAGGGAAGAATCAGCACCTGCCGCACCCACAGAGGACGATCAGTTGGAAGTCGATGCGCAGCTGTTTCGCGAGTCCTCTCGAGCCCCGGAACCAGAGCCGCAACACGGCACCGAGCACTACGACGACGAGACGACGCAACCATGGCGGCTCCCTCCCAACCTCGACCCTGAGTGGGTCGCCTTCGAGGTGTACGTCGAGGAATCCGACTCCGAGGATGAAGACGACACGACCGAACCGACACAACCTCCTTCATCAACCTCCCCACCCGGCGCCACTCCGTCCTCGCGCTCCGCCTCCCTCGACCCCCGCCTGACCACCGGCCTCACGAACCTCAACCTTCGCACGCCCTCGCCGGCCCCTTTCCACTCCTCACCACCAGTCCCGGGAACCGCGTTACAAACCCGCCCAACATATTCCTCCCCGGCCCCGACCTTCTCCCCACCACCCGCACCCACCTCCCTTCCAGCCATCCGCACTTCCCTCTCCCTCCTCGAAATGCTCGTCCGCCTCACCGCGCTCCAGCAATTCCAGCAATCCTCGCACCTCGCCATCCCAGACGAGCTGCTCACCTTCTTCCTGTCCGAATCCGCCTCAACCGTTGGCGCCGGCAGCGATGCGGACCTACGCCGGCGCGTACGCCGCGATGCCGTCCGCCGCGTCGGCTTCGATCCGTACGACGAGAGCCCAATCAAGCGGCGAGGCGAAGAGTATCTGGAGCGGGAGATGCACGGAGGCGAGAGCCAGTACGACGGCGAAGAGAGAGAAGGAACTCCGTACGCGCTGCAGGAGGGCGGCGAAGGGGACGACCGGTACTACGAGGACAGCAGCGCGGAGCAGTACCCACAGCAGCAGCGCTATTACCGCGAGGACTCGTCGCCGACCGTCCGGCACCTCGACGCCAGCAGGCATCCGCAGCCGCACTTGCATCACCCCCACCGCCGCGTCGAGGCAGGCGCACGGGCGGCGTTCGCAAACAGCACCGGCAGCGGTAGCGGGGGCAACAGCAGCAGCAGTCCCCTCCGCGATCGTCAGTACTACGCCAGCTCTTCTCCGCTCCTGCCGACGCATCGGGATGTGCCCATTCCGAGCCGCGAGATGAGCGCGCAGCCGAGCCCGTTGCTAAGGAAGGCGACGGATCGGGGCGGTAGTAGTGGTGGAAACGGTGGCGGAAGGTTGAGTGTTGGGGAGAGGAGGAGGCAGAGTCGGCAGGAGACGCCGCGGGAGGAGAGGTAGAGGAGTTAGGCGGAAAAGACGAAGAAGGGGTGAAGAATGTGAGAGGGTATTTCGAGGTCTAGCGGATTGCTGTTGAGGGAGAAGAGGCGCATGAAAGCGGAAGGCATTTTGTGAAAAAGCAGATGGGGTCTTCCATTTTGCGGGATTAGCCTTTTGATATTTTCTTCTTCTGGCAGTTTTGCCACATACTTTCACGGCCGCGGAACGAAGGGGGGTTGCACGAAAAGATAAGATGATTATTGCACAGCGAGAATTATTATAAACTCGGTCAAACACAGCTAGAGATAGATACCCAAGCCTGCCCTCCCAGTAGCACACATTTCACGAACGGACGTCAACGAAATAACAACAAAGATTGTACAACTATCAGCCTGACGTGCCGTCGGGGGGATGAACATCTGCTCAATCGTCCTACGCACCGACCTTTCGGAAAATCATTACTGCAGTAAAGCGTACTTCCTACATTACAAAAACGCATGAAACCATACACCCTCGTACCAACTGCTCGCTTTATTCGACATCCCAGGATCCGTAACGATATCATCAAGATGGACAAATACCATTCAATTTATGCTCAAACCCCACCAAGGAAGCCCATGCGAACAGCACGTATCGCGAACATCCGGTCAGTAAGGGGGTAAAGGGAAACACGCATTGCAAGTAGAGCACAGAACGCATGACCAAAAAGCATAGTTGGAAGAACGGATAGTCAGCAACCAATGAAATCGTGTTGACGGTAGGCAATGATTTCATCCAGTCACTCCCAGTCCTCGTCGCTGTCGTCGGCGGCCGGGTTCTTCTTCTCCTCCTTGGGGCTGCCGGGCGTCTTGCTGGTGGCGCCGCTGACCAGGTCGTAGCTGGCGTCGCTGTCGGCTTGCGAGCGCTCGTCGCTGTTGCGGAGCTTCGAGGCCGTGTCCTTGTCGGGAGTGACGGCCTTCGCGCCGGCGTCGGTGGGCTTGAGGGTGCCTTGAGAGGTGGCGAGCGGGTTGGGGGTGGACGTCTTGGAGGAGGAGCGGTCGGCCTCCTCGTCCTCCGAGTCGTCGTCCCAGCTGACTTCTTCTTCGCCGGCGCCAGAGGCGGACGCTATTGCGGCAATCTGTTAGCAATGCCAAGCTGCTCTAATCTCCGAGGTAGAAACACTTACCCTTCAGCATCTCTCTCCTCCGCTGCTCCTCGCTCTCGATGACATGCCTCAGGAAATAGTACCGAGTCCAGAACGGCTTGTACTCGACCTTCTCCGGGACCAGCGCCTCCATCGACGTCCGCAGCTCCGGGTACTTCTCCAGATCCTTGGCAATATCAGCGGTCTTCTTGTCGATATCAAACTCCTTGGTCCAGCCCTCCCATTCAGGGCTCTCCGGGTCCTTCAAGAAGCTATCAAGAGACACATGAATGACGTGCAGCTGGGCGTCGAAACGGGTCGTGTGGATCACGCGCTTGCCCTGCGCATCCTTGCTCTCGAAGAGCACCTTCGTCGAAGACTGCGAATCATCCTCCGGGCCGGTGATGGTGACGGCCTCGCGCAGGTAATTGCGGATGTTGGTGCCGAAGCGCAGCAGGGCCTCATCGGCAGCGTCCTCGGCCTTCTGGATATCCTTCAAGCGCTCGGCGCCCAGGCCGCGCAGCCGCGACAGCATGCCCTCGGCCTCCTTGACGATGTCGGCCGGCAGCGACTCGGCGCGCTCCTCACCGCCGCTCGTGGCCGCGGCCTTCTCCGAGGCGACGGGCGCGTTGACCTCAATCGTATTACCATCCTTGTCGGTGATGATTGTTTTCTTGGTGTTGGCGTCGGCCGCGGCAGCGGCGTCGTCGGCGGGGATCTGCGGCAGCGAGCTCGAGATGTTGCGGGTGTGCGAGAGCACCGTGGTGCGGAGATCCGTCAGGCCTTTTCCGGCCTGCTCGAGCGCGGGCGCCGACTGCTGGCGCGCGGTTTCATAGTAGGACTCGCCCTGTTCGGCGGGTATTGAGCCCCGCGGAGGTTAGCAATTATGGTCGGGTGCCGGCAGCAAGCCGTGGGCGTGTGGAGGAGCGTGCCTGCTTCTTGACCGTGCCCCACAAGCCGCCGATGCGAGCGGCCCAGGGGCTGTTGCTGATGGCCTTGTAGGCCTCCTGGACCTCGGTATTGAAGTCTTTAGACTGCTCCTGCGGCGCGCCGCTGGCCTGGGCGGGCTTGTCGCGGCGCTCGTCGTCGGGGAAGGTTTCCTCCTGGATGTGGTCGTAGGCGACATCCATGCTGGGCCGGAGCGGGGCAGCGCGCAGCTACCTGTGGCGGGCGAGGTGGGGTGGCGGATGCGGCGCTCTAGGACGTAGGCTGGATGCGAGAGGTTTGTGGAGGCGTTGCGCAGCGTGCTGGCTCGGCCGTGTCGGTGGTTGGTGCTCGTCCCTGACGCGCGTGTGGAGCTTCTCTGGTGATGTCCGCCTGTGCTGCGGCTCTTCCCGCCGCGACGCCGCATTCAGCAACCGGTGCCGCTGCAATTTCAGAGCCAAGACGTGCTGATGCAAATATGTGCGCAATGCTGCGCGCTATCTATTAGAGCTTCTATATGCCCATCCAAGCGCCGTCTATGCCCTTCGTAGTACTCCGTCAACGCCATATCATGCAAGCAGCTCCTTTTTAGCGCCTCTTCTTGCCGACAACCTTAGTAAATCCATCCTCGTCGATCTCGGGCTCGACCTTTTCCTTGGGCGGTGCCGGCACTAGCTGTGGCGCCTCACCCATGTCCATATCGTCGTCGTCGTCGTAGTCGTCATCATCGTCGTCGCTGCCGCTGGCGTCTTGGGTGCCCTCCTGAACGACCTCGACGTTGGCCAGGTTGGGGCCCTTGCCCCTGCGCTTTCGCCATCTGTGCTCCATGGCGTCGACCGTTTCGAAGACATTGTTGCTAATTTCGTTTTTGATCTTTACGATTGTGGCGGCGACTGCCACCTCGCTGTCGTCCTCGAGGCGCACCTCGAACTCGTCCTCCATGACCTGCAGCAGCACTGTCTCAATATCGAGCTGGTCGGTCTCGGGGTCGTTCTCAAAGATCTCGGTGATAGCTCCGGCGAGCCAGTCGCGCTTGTCGGCACCATCGGGGCCGCCGAACTGGCTCTGGATAGCGACGGTCAGGGCGGGCCAGGCCTGCAGAGCAAACCAGATGCCGTGGCCAAAGCGCTCGGACTTGAATTCGGCTGCGACCAGGTCAGAGGTGCGGCGCAGCCATGAGCAGTCGAGGTCGACTCACGCGTGGGGTTTTCGTTCGACATCGGTGTGGTGGGCGAGGTCTATAGAAGCGTCGTCGGGGTGCGGGCGCACAGCAGGCGGGCGGCGCAAAAAATGATGCGCTGTAGCGGGCTAGGCTTGACCATCAATGTGGGCGCATGACGTAGCTATCCCTGCAACGCTGGACCCTCGTGGGATTTGTGCGCCGGCGCCCATCCAAATTCACGCCTTAACCTCAGCCCAGCCCCTTTCCCACCACCCATATTCCACGCCCCTGTCGCCTGTCTCTCCTCTCGCGCCAATCCATCGTCGCTCTCTCCCTGCGTTCTGTCCCAGCATGTTCCGCGCCTGACCTCCCTGAAACCAACGTGCGACCCTGCCAAATACGGCAATCTGTTGATCCATCGAGAGACCATGGTTTTGAATACGATCACCGTTGGCGCCGCCGTTACGCCAACCGTTATACAAACCTACTTCTCGCATGTGCGCCGCCCATGACTCTCTCCCAACAACTTCTCCGGCTGACAGCGCCCCGCAGTACCTTAACCGCAAGCCGCTCCACGGCAAACCTACCGCCCATCTCGGCTACCACGAGGGCCTTCAACTCGTCCGGGAATTCCTCCATTATGCCGCCGAACATACCGTCGAGGAGGTCCAGGCATTCACCCAGCAATGGGTCCCCGTGCCGGCCTGGGTGAAGACCGACGAAGTCATCATTTCTTCCGATTACCTGTCCAAAGCGGCCGACCTGCTGCAAACGCAATTGGGACCGGATGGTATCAAATTGGTTGGCGGCAAGACGTGGTGGCAATGGCGACGCGACAACGCCGAGCTGAAGGCCGAATGGGTTGAGATGCGGAAGGACGCTAGCGAGCGCAAGGAGGCCGGCGACGAGCTGGGCTCGCGCATCATGCTCTACATCCACGGCGGCGCGTATTATTTTGGCAGCGTCGACGAGCATCGTTACCAGATGCAGCGCCACGCACGGAAGCTGAAAGCGCGCATCTTTGCCCCTCGGTATCGCCTTGCGCCCCAGTTCCCCTTCCCCTGTGGCCTGCAAGATGCCATTGCGGCGTATCTACACCTCCTGGAGAAGCACGATCCATCGACTATTATCGTTGCCGGTGATTCCGCCGGAGGCGGTATGACGCTGGCCATGCTGGTCACTTTGCGCGATCAGGGAATACCTCTGCCGGCTGGAGGAGTTCTGCTTTCGCCCTGGGTGGATTTGACCCATTCCTTCCCTAGTTTGTGTGGCGATGGGAAATGGGACTATATTCCGGCACATGGTTTTGTGCACAAGCCTTCAGTGTCCTGGCCGCCTCCAAATGACGACGATATGAAGGTTATCAAGGAGGCCTCCATGGAGCTGAAGGCAAAGTCTGGAAAGCTCAAGGATCTCACCGCAAGTCAATCTGCAGAGCAAAAGCAGGAGCGTGCCCGCGGTTACTCAATTGAAACCCCCCGCGACGGTGCCGAGGCTTCCGCACCATCGACAGCTGATGCTCAATCGATTCCTCCACCTCCGCCGGTGCTCTCCGTCAACATTGATGGGCAGTTGATCACCATCAAGGACCAGATCCAATTGTACGCTGCAAATGAACTTATCACTCATCCTTTGGTATCGCCTATCCTCCAACCGACACTGGGTGGCCTTCCGCCGCTTCTCATCCAGGTTGGCGGAGGAGAACTGCTTTGCGACGAGCAAATCTACCTCGCACACAAGGCCGCCGCACCCATGGACTACCTCCCCGATCTCTCCAAGATGACTCCCGAGGAGCAAGAGAGAGTGCTGGAGCAGGCCAAGAAGTATCCACCAACCGATGTCAAGCTTGAAGTTTGGGATGATTTGTGCCACGTCACGCACACGTTGAGCTTCACCCGACCAGCGAAGCTCATGTACCGCGCCGTCGCACAATTTAGCGCCTGGGCGCTTGCAAGGGCACAGAACAAGCCAATCGACATTCTCGATGACGACGCCGTTTCTCACATCAGCAGCTCGTCAGAATCAGGTAATGACCCAGAAACGACGAACGGCAGCTCCAAGCAGCAGAAGACCGAAGAGGGCGCACCTAATGCGGGCCTCAAAGCGGACAACAGTAGTGAAGAGTCGGTAGGGAGAGCCGGAGATGCGATTCCGCCTTTCAAGGACCACATGATCCGCCAACGAATCGACCGCCACGGTGCAATCAGGCCTATGGAGCCCCCGTCAGAGCTGGAGGCACTCCAACTTTCGGCGTCTGAAATCGGCGTCATAAAGGAAGGACCGGTAAGGAAATGGATGGGCATCCAGCAGAAATGGGCAAAGAAGTACGAGAAGGAGAAGCGCGCCGTGCAGAAGAAGAGAATAGAGGAGTTCGCCCAGGGATATGAAGAGTACGAAGGCGAAACGCCGCCGCCGACAGCACTTGCAGGCCGACGACTGAAGGATAAGGACATGCCGAAGACGAGGGTAGCCAAGGGCTGGGGTCTGGCAATGTGGAGCGGTTGGGGCAGCAAGCACGACCAAATGACGATCAAACGCGAGACGCAGGCAGACGGCGTCAAGGAAGAAGCAGTGGACGGAGAGGGAAAAGGTTCGGCCGAGAGCGAACCAAAGTCACGAGCTCGTTCGCTGAGCACCAGCAGCAAGAAGAAAAGCAAGCGTTCGATCGCCTCCGCCCGTTCTCGTTCTCGCCGACGCACGATCACCGACGAAGGACAGACCGGTTCCTCTGTCCCCCCTTCCCCCACTCTCACCCGAGACGCTCTCGCCGCCCCTGTCGCCGACGCCGACGAATATGGCAGCAGCAGCCTGGCCATTCCCGCCATCACAAAGGCAGGCACGAGCGCTGCCTCTGTCACCGCCACTATCTCCACTCGCGCCCCCGAAGACGCCGCCAGCATCAACACAGCCGCAAACTCCACTTTCTCCTCGCCTCTCCCAAGCCCTGGAGTTGGACAGCCTACTGTGGTGATATCTGAACACGCTGCCGAGGGCGCTCCCCCGACCATCATCCCTGCGTCGCAGAACTCGAGCACCCGTCCTTTCAGGGATGGCATTGCGTATCCGTTCAAGCTTAACATCGGCAACCACAAGTCTAACCCCAGCACCACTACCCTCATGAGCTTTCAGGAGAGCTTGAGGAAGAGCATGGATAGTAGCAGCATTGCTGACGTCAGCATTGCTGGAACGATGAGCAGGGCAGAGGTCAAAGATAAAGAGGAGAAGGATGAGCAAGAGGAGACGAAGGTGGAGTCGGCGCAGGAAGTCACTGTTGACGCGAAGACCGAAGAGTCCGCAAAGCCGACTGCTGACGACAAGACCGGAGAATCGGAGAAACTGGTGGCGGAAAGTTCGGAGAAGAAAGATACGGAGACGAAGGATGCTGCGGAGACAAAGGATACTCCGGAAAGACCGGCGCCGGAGAGATTCATTACGGCGCAAGAGTTTTAAGAATTGTTATTGGTTGATTTGATGCGGTAAAGCGCTGTGTACGATGCGGGGTAACAGCTGGTTTGTTGGTCCTTTCTTGTTTGACTTCTTCAGCGCGATACAAAGATTTCTAAGCTTCTACTCGTATACCCTCTATTTTTGACTGTTTAGAATATGCACGCAGTTTTTGGGTGTTGATCATTCGAGTTTAGTTCGTCGCTCAGCTAGTCATGGTAGTCATTTAATCGTTGGCATTCTGTCGCATAGATTATGCACTGGTTTCACGTCTTATCATCTACAAGAAGTAGCAAGGGTCTGTCAGCCCAATGCGGTAAGAACGTTACGTATGTTAGGTGGACTTGATTCATGACAAGACGATATGAAAGGTGCATTCATGTGGCACATAGTCATACGACGCCAAGTCTTATCGAAGCCTCACGGAATGTTCGATTTACCTACTTGGAGTTTTCTAGTCCTAGAATAGGCGCATCTTTCAATGTGAAGCATCTAAAACACGGCCAAGACACCGGCGTCTGAACAAAGTTTTGGACCGTTGCTGGCCAAGCTTTAAGGCTACGCCAAGACGCAAGGAACACCAAAACTCCACCAGCCATGTATGCAGGCAGTTGTTTTAGATATTCGCTTGCGCAGCTGGGCGCGAGTCAAACGTGGTTCGGCAGTTGCGATCGATGTTGCGCTGAGATGCCCCCTCGTTGACCATGCGTCAGTTTTCAGTCAGTCGACAGCGGCATCTGCAATGCATTTCCACTGGCTGATATTTGCTTGACAGATCTACCATCAGCCTTACACTGATTTGTGCTATTTTTGACACAAGGGACCAATCGGCAGATGCGGAGCCCCACGTTTGGTGCGGCTGAGAGATTCACCCCCCTGCGTTGTCGGCCTTACAGTCTTGTCTCTCTTATGCCTTAACTGAGAAAGGCATGTGGACAAACACCCTCTTCGTATCCATAGATAGGCGGCCAAGGATGACGTTAACGGTGTGCCCTTCACTGAGTCGGCCAGACGCCTTCGACCAAGGTGTATTTCTCAGCATACTGGATACTTAAGGAGATGACTGGGCGCACAAGAGCATGCTACAACACCAGCTCTACATTCGTTCATTTCCACAGCCGGGTGCTGGCTGAACAATCCTTCAGTCTCTCTTTCAGACCAAATCTTTCATTCTTTCCGCAACAGTCTGTCATTTCAGCACCATGGTTGGGAAGACAGCCTTCTGCGCTGCTGCGCTCCTTGCTATCCAGCCAGTCATTGGCGTCCCGTTCACCCACGAAGTGACCGAATCCCGCGGATCCCTCCTCCGCCGCGACGACACCGTGGTTGACCCGCCAAAAGACATCACACCAGTGATCAACCAAATCGAAAGCCTCACGCCATCCGAGCTCGAAGAGCTCATCGACTCCGTCAAAGACCTCAAACTCACCAAGCGCGCCGATGCCCTCTACCCGCGCCAATCCACCGCCGTCGCCGCTGAGCCCACGACCGACGGGCCCTTCCTCTCCTACCTCGACGGCTGGGCCAAGCCGGGCACCAACGAGAACTGCACCGACTTCACGCTCAACGGGCCCTTCACCAGCATCCACGCGGCCATGGGTAGTAGCAACGTGCGCGGCATCAAGGTCGTCAGCGCGTCCGGCAACGCGACGGAGATCACCGCCGGCACCGAGACCATCGTCGACCCGGGATTGTTCACGTTCGAGAGCAACGAGCGCGTTGCGAAGTTCAGCATCGCTAAGCTGCCTGGCACGGCGGACACGGTGTCGGGCTTCTCGTTCGAGACGGATGCCGGGAGGAAGTACGAGGCGCTGACGTCGCTGATTACGGAGAATAAGGTCACGCCTGAGTGGACGGATATCCCGGTCGGTGCGGGGATAATTGCGAGGATACGCGGCACGAATTGTGAGGGGTTGGGTGTGTTTGGGAGTTTTGGGGTCGATTTGCTGGATAATCTTGACAGCATTTCGATCACGAATATTGACTATGAGGGGTTTACGAATAGCATTATGCCGTCCGGCGCTGGGACGCAGGTCACGGTCGGCTCGCAGGTCGTCGATAACCGCAACAGCTCGGTGCAGCAGACTATCTCGCTGCAGACGACCGACACCATCACTCGCCAGCGCACCGTCACGACGCAGTCGCACTGGCAGGTCGGCGGCAGCGTCGGGATGGAGGGAAAGGTTGGAATTCCGTTGATCAGCGAGGGCTCGGTCAAGACGGAGTTTAATTGGCAGGTGCAGCAGTTGACTGTAAGTTTTTTCCTTCCCCCAGGCAAAGAGGGCCCAAAAGAAAGAAACCAATCTAATTAAAGTTTGATAACAACAGTCCGATGCCGAAATGGAAAACTCCGTCACGACCCGGTCCGGTACCTTCCCGCTCGCTTGCCCTGCTGGCAAGTTCTGCACTGCAAAGGCTTTCTTTACGCAGTTCAAGCTTGATGTTAATATGAATGCTACGTTCACTGCTACTACGAAGAATGGGGCCACCTATGATTGGGTTCAGAGCGGCGAATACAAGGGTGCGGACAGTTTGGCTATGCAGTTCAATGTCACGGAGGTGAATAGCGTGAGCTAAGGGGAACGAATAATATCCTCGGGACCGGCAAAAATGGTGGATTGTAAGGTCGCATTGAAAAAAGAAACAGGAGGGAAGATATACGAGGTCCACACGAGTTCTCTGCTTCTCAGGAAAGGAATGGCACACAAGAGAAAGTTTCGAAAGCTTCAGATATTTCTCTCTTGCATCGTTTATCTGGAACAAACAATAGCGGATAAAAATTGGTGACCGGGGATCGCAAACCAACTTAGCCATGTCTAAATGATGACAATCTGCTTCGGGTTCGCTATTGAGCTCCTCATTGAATGCTCCATATGAACGTAAGATTGCCATTCTGACAAAAGCAAACGTATCCTCACAATCAGATCGAATGACAACATGCACATCCAGAATCTGTCTCGGTTATAATCCCAAGGAAAATTCTCATCAAGCGTTGCACGCGTGATGAGGTTGTACGCCTTTTGTAGGAATAGAAATACATGTATGATTCTCTCCACCCCCTCTAGGTCATTATATAAACCCAAAGATTCCAACAATAAATCCTCATTCTCCTTTGAAATGGACCAAGCAAACGGAAAATTGTTGGGATCGCGGAATGCGTCTGAGAAAGGACCCTGCTCTTGCAGCTGGGACCTCAGGTGCGCAACACTTGAGGACCACGTGCCAATTTGCTCTTCGATATTTTCCCGGAGGGCTAGATTATTCTCCACGAATCCTTGGCTAACGCTGGTTATTTTGAAGAGTGACCCAACGTGGAAGTTCGAAGGGATCGGAGAGCGCCAAACCAAATTTTCAGGATCAATAGCATTGATCATTGTCGTACGCATTAGATCCATCGCTTTGAAATGATCACTGCTGAAACCTATCTGGTCCGACCTTTGATACTTTCCTCGAAGTGATTCTTCCGCGTCCTTGAGGCCAGGCAAGTCCGGAAAAACGGCTGCTATATGGGCTTGTTCTCTTCTAACTGAATCTTGAGACGCGAGATTTGAAGATATGTGTAGATTTAGAATTGCATGAGCCCAAAATGCAACCATGTGGAGAGCGGTGCCGCGAAATCTCACAGATGCTCTTCTAGATACTTCTTCAAGTGCCCGGGGTCTATCGAGACGGCATAGAAATATAGAAATACAACTATGGAACGAGAAAACTCCAGCGCTGTGTTTCTTCAAGAGGACTGCTACTCGCCAGGTTGGAATGGCGAATATTTCGAGCTCGTCTATTTGGTCGAAGAGTTTGGAATCGTGGCGCATGTGCCACTGCGTTATCCTCGTGCCGCTGGCCACTCCGTCAACCTTGAGCTCGCTGCGAGAAACTTTAAAAAGAGGAATTGCATAAAGTAGCAGAACGTTGGCAGCGAGCTGTATAGGTTGCGAGAACGGGAATTGATCCCAGCTGCAGAGGGGGCTACGAAAGTCCATGAGATCGCGCGACAAGCAGCTTTCGATTTTTCGCCTTCCGTCATGCCTCCAGAGCAACTCTAGAAACGACTCTTGGCAAGAGCCAACGTGAAGCTCCGGCATCATGGCGTCAATCTCTTGAGTTTCGATGTTGGTCCAGTCTGGCACCCACGAGGGTAGGCCAGGAATGATTTTTCTCTGATTGCTAGCAAGGTTTAGAAAGCTGCAATCGGATTTCTTCTGGATCCAGTAAGCGGCCAAGCCGGTGTAGAGCTGCTGGGCCGAAAGGGAGTAATCTGTGGGAAGCAGCTTTCTTTCCGCAGCGTTGGCTAGGCCGATGATTCCAAAAAGCCTATCGCGGGGATCAACACATAGAGCGCCTGAAGTATCTTGAAGTAATTCAAAGACGGACGGAGCCTCTTGACGTCGATGTACCGGTTCTGAGAAGTGCTTTATCCATTTAGGAGCTGCTTCGCACAACTCCAACGCGGGGGATAGATCAGTCCAATGCATTATCAATCCTCCGTAGATGACGCTTGCTCTGGTTGCAAGTCCCACCTCCTGAATTATCCAAAGGCGTTTGAAGTAAGGTCTTTTCGCGAGTTTCATCAGTAATTCTGTATTGCTTGGTATCGCAGAAGTCTGAGCATAAGAGGCGACCGTAGTAAGTTCCTCTGCAGACTCATTGCTCTCTTCTCCGAGGTAAATGAGGACTCGTGAAGCTATAGAGTATATCTTGGCCATGCAATCGACTTGTGCAGAACGCTCGGTTGAATCGTTCTGGTTGATGCAGATGGCGTCGATCCAAAGTAGTCTGTCGGTACCCTTCCGCAGTCTTCTCAGGGCGGATTGGCAGTTTTTGGTAACGAGCAACACGTCGAAGTGGCTCCCGATGTAAATCGGCATGCAATTCCGTTTGTCGCCGTCAATATCAGCCCAGGTATATGACAAGGCTTCGTAAAGAGGAACATCGGGATCGCCCAGCTGAGCTACTTCTAAAGAGCAGTGGATTGGATCATCGGAAGAGACAGAGCCGTACAGGCGAAGCAGGCGGAAGTCATCGGAGCCGCATAAACGCTCATGTATCCTGTCGGAACGCTGCGTCTGGTCGGCCAAGCCTAGGCGGTACGTGTTGACGCGGGCGCGGAAAATGTTGACGCGGAGGCGGAAGATGTTGACGAGGAGGCAGAAAATGTTGGCGAGGAGGCAGAAAATGTCGCGCACTTTGCTGGTAGTGTTCGAACAGGTCTCAGAGAGTTCAGACGCCTCGCCGCTTCTGTCCGTCTGAGGTGATGCATCTATTACTTCTTGAAGGCAGGCCCGATCGTCAGGGAGGTCAGTTGCGTTGATAGTCCATGTATCGATGTTCTTGATGATGTTCTCGATGATGGATTGGGTGAGATCATTCCCGTCTTCATCAGTGATGCGCTCTGAGAATTCAACGTCTGGTGGCCATGAGCACCTCAGTTGCGAACGTTTCGGACTTGGCGGAGGCGCTGGCGGGGGAGGCGATTCCGCCGCACTGTTTACAATGGAAGATGCCGAAGAGTTACAACTTCTGCAAGTTGGATATCCATCCCTCCAATCGAGATCAAGGATGCTGCAGTCTCTGTTGTGCCAGGACATACTGGAAATTTGATTGCAGAGGTGGCGAGGCTGAAGGTTGTTGCTTCCAGCTCGAAGCCCCGCGCGGTGTTGCACTGCTGCATATGCAACCCCACCTGATCTTGCCCGTGCCCAATAGAGAAGCTTGTATATTTAATTGGAGCGAAAAGCACTCCAATGCACGCCCCGATGCTTACACCTGTCATGTAATATTCAAAAGCCTCGACTTATTACCTGCTCAAAAACAAATTATACGCAACGTTCTATGGAAATACTTTCTACTGGTCTTAAGCAAAAAGCGCTACTGTCCTTTGACAAGAGACCTACACTTTGTATTTATAAAGAATTACATGATGTCCAGTCTGACTAACTTTGTAAATTTCCATTCATTGCACACAAGAATGCTCACCATTGCCCCCAGACTAAACTCCGGACCTGTCTTTCTGGAAAGCCTGTACCACACACGCAACCGTAAATTGGCGACCTACTCTCGGCCATTGTGTGCAGACCTAACTACAGTGTGAACACAAGTCACGTGACTCTAAGTAGGTATTATATCAACATGGTCTAGCCGCTTTACCGCGGTGCCTCATATGGCTCGACGCTCCAGATTCCGGAGCTGATGGACTTTCTAAGCGACGAAGCAGCTCAGCTGCAGCCGCGAAACGTTCGGCTAGACTTTTCGCCAGGTGCAGGTAGCATTTGCCGCGAGCGTTGCGGCGCTGTGTACTGTGTACCGTGCCGTGCGTAGACTCTCCATCTGAGCCGGTAAAATGTTAATCCGGGCCTTCCCAGACGAGCTAAGCCGAATCGGCCCGCCCCGCCATTTCCTTCCCGAAACACTTTTTTTCCACCAAAATATGACTGCTGGACAGCTGAAGGGCTCCAAGGAAGCGGAGGCGCTCGCGACGCCCGGCTATTGGGATGATCGCTATCTGCAATCCGACGGCGAGAACCCGACGCACGAATGGTTCAGGTCGTTCGAGGCGCTCGAGCCCTTCTTCACGAGACACCTCTTCGAGCCGCGTAGCGCAGACAAGAACCCGCGGATCCTGCATCTGGGGTCGGGCGACAGTGTATGCTTATTATATACTTGAACGTGCTGATATAAATGAGGAAACTAAGTCGTGTCTTTTTTTGCAGACCATCCCACATGACCTCGCTGTCCGGGGATACAAGAATCAGCTTTGCGTCGACTTTTCTACCGTCGTCGTGAATCTCATGTCTGCCAGGCACGAGCAGGAGAAGGGGATCGAGTGGAAGTGGGCCGATGTGCGGAACATGACGGAGATAGCCGATGGCTCTATCGACGTAGCATTCGATAAGGGAACGTTGGACGCCATGATCTCCGGAAGTCCCTGGGACCCGCCGGACATTGTGAAACAAAATACAGGGCAGTATATTAACGAAGTTCGAGGCTCTTTCGAAATTTGTGTGGTGTGGCATCGCTGACGTATTCAAGGTCTTCCGCGTGCTCCGAGACGACGGGGCTTTTCTCTACATCACCTATAGGCAACCCCATTTCATGAGACCCGTACTGAATCGGGACGACATTTGGGATCTCCACATGGAGACGCTTTCGGAGGGCGAAAGCTCGTTCGATTATTACGCCTTTGTTTTGAAGAAGAAGAAGAAGAAGCAGGACGCATAGTAGTTATGCGGCATGCTCTCGGTCAAAATAAGATAGAATTGAAGGCACATCTGTTGCTTTAATTTTACAATTTCGACTGCTGATAATGAAACGCTTGAAATTCTTATTTTTTTTTTTTGGCCATAGTCGACGAACTTGAAAAGAGAATGGGGGAAGGAGAAGAAATCTGGGAAAAAGCCGTCAATGCATTTAAATTATATGGCTACAGGAATCCCAACCCTTCTGGTGCCGCTGGAGCCTCTCAACGGCCTCACTATGGGTGAAAATGGTTCTATATTTACAAATTGCCAGCAAGTCTTCGAAAGCCGGTGGCGACGCCACGAGCTTGGGGTGCTTTCGGCCGCTCGAATCGATAGACGCCAAGCTTCGGCATTGTCGAACGACCTGCACCAAGTTTTTTTCCATCCTTAAAGTCGGCGCAGAACCGTCTACATGACCTAAATAAAGACTCGTCATCCGCAAACTTGGAGTAGGGTCGCCCAACTGTAATTGGTTGGATACTTCAAACTGCGCCTGCGGCAACCTGCTATTCGAACACTGGGTAGAGGGCCGCCCTTGTGTGATTGGTTGGATACCTCGAACACCCCCCTCCCCCCAAGGTTTGATGGATCTTTTTTAACCTTGTTCACAATGGCGATTCGGGATACAGGTCCTCATGGGATTTCTTTGCGTGAAGCATTCCGAACTGCTGCCTGCAATTTTTATTGCCAAAATAAAATGACAAAGTGTACGTACACGGCATGTTGCAAGGATGTGTCCATTAAATCTCAACAAGGCTCAATTTAATTTCTTCTATACTCTCCACTATATAAACCACCGGCAGGTCACAATATCTTCCTATATGGCATCCATCTCGTCTGCTATTTTCTCTTCCTTTAATCATGCCATTAGGCGACGACTTTGGAGTAATCCGCCATATTCCGCCCGAATTATAAAATCCACGTAACGTACGTCTCATAATCTACCAGATACACTTCAGCTGTACAAAGTTGCAATGTAGACGATGTTTGAGGATAGAGTGCAGTCCGAATGTCCTGCAACGGGGCCTAGGGGTGGGAGACCTCTTGCAATACTTGGAAAGAGGAGGGCAGATATATTACAAGAATCTCGCAGATACTGTCGAAGGAACAGGCTACGCCTTTTCTGTCAACTTTAAATCTCAATATCAGGTCAATTATTATGTGTAAAGTGTAATGCCCACTGGTCGAAATGCTCGCGAAACGACTTGAACGAGATTCAGTAAGGCATTCGGCTCGTGAATATTAAATGAGACCTCGCTGATTATGCCAGAATATCGTACAGCAGTTGAAATAGCATCCCCCAGTAAATGAGTGCCGAATTATAGATTGAGAAAATAGTCTGATATCATAGAAATCCTCAACCCAAGCAGCTGAATGAATTATATGAGTTTCGAATCACGTCAGCTCCAAGATTGATTGTGTCTAGCTAGGTTATACGTTCCACAGCGAAGACTAGTGTTGGTCCTGTGGGGACATTTTCCCGCTTCTTGGAATTTTCCGATCGTGAGGCTGGATACAGCAGAAAGTTGGAGAACCTGTCGGTTGTGAGACTCTCGGACGGTTTTAGGATCCCATCTCGTTGCCCCCATTACCAAAATCGCATACAGCATGGGTCCCTTCAGATTTAGTGATGATAGCTGTGGCGAACTTGGAGCAGCAAAAAAGCTTATTGAAATGCGTACCAAGCTCTACGCTTTGTATCATGAAACCTTAATATTAGAACAACTAAAACCCCTAGATCGCTCGCTACATTCACACAGCTGCCTCTCATGTGTATATTAGCAGTGCACTGTCCAAAATACCCAAACAGGAAGGCAGATGACGTATTTTGTTCGAATCGATCTTCTAGTTATTATATGGAGATGGAGAAAGCCATACAGGTAGTAATAGAAAAGGTATTGTTAGTAGAATTTTGGGGTAAATACAAAATCGCATATATTTGATGGCCA
>JAUJDW010000200.1:0-41359 GCA_030512325.1 Lasiodiplodia hormozganensis | reverse complement strand
GGGGGGGGATGTTGTGCTAGTTGGAGGAGAGATGAAGGGAACTAGAAGGCTTACCTCCACCTGCGCTTTCGCCCATGGCGGTCACGTTGGCTGGATCGCCGCCGAAGCCGGCGATGTTTTCTTGCACCCATCGGAAGGCCGTGGCTTGGTCGCGTAGACCGTTGTTCGATTTGTACCCGGCCTGTTGCATCTCCTTGGAAGTCAGGAAGCCGGGGATCCCGAGTCGATATCTGCATTACGCGCGTCAGTCTCAACTTGCCCTCATTAAGCGCCTGCGAAACATTCTCTCATGCAGGTCACTGGCGTTTTAAATCTTAAAGATCTCGGGGAAACGCGTTTGAGATATTAGGACGAAGGTAATTGAAAGAGCAATACTCACCCGATATTCACACCGATAAATGGCACACCCCTCTCCACTCCCAACTTCACCAGCCTCTTGAAATCGTACTGCGGCCACCAGTTCGCACCGATGAACAAGCCGCCTCCGTGGACGAAGACCAACACTGGAAACCCTGCCTCACTGGGCTTCGGCGTCCCGGCTGGTGGGACGGTGATGTTCAGGTTCAAACCATCCACATCAGAGGTTGGCGGTGGAGCGTCTGGCTTAGGAAGTGTTTGCTGTATGAAGCCGAACTCCATGTCGATTGCATTGGGAAGACAGACTACGTGTGGGCTGTTTTGGATTGTAAAGAGAGCATGAAGTCAGCTTGACTACGGTTATTTCTATACAAAGCATTTGCATTGAGATCCGCAAGGGAAGAGTGAGAATCTCCCATATGGAAACTTTCTGAAACAAGAAATGGAAGGGGAGACTAAAGTTGCCCGTAACTCAAATCAAAAGAACATCAAGGACTCACCCAAACTCTCCAGCCTCTACCGTGCCCTCCGGATCGCCCTTCAGCAGCTCCGGCGGCGCGAAGCGATCTTTCAACGACGCGTACTTGATACCTAGGAACTGCGCAACGCCGCTACCGTCATCGGCAGCCTTGCCTCGCACAGTTCCCAACTTAGGATGTTTGATCGTCGCTGCAGCTGCGGACGCCATGGTTTCCAAAAATGCGATTTCACTTCGGATGTAGTGTGTTGAGTTTATCAACCCAAGAATGAGAAGGTGTAGAAGGAGAAGCGCATTGGCCAGCCAAACGGATGATGTGGGCGGACGGGAAGTAGTGGAGAGCACCGAGGAAGCCAGGACAATATGGTATCTTTGGAACGGGAGTGCGGATATCCCGCCCATTTTTATACTCAGCGTTGATATGCCCCGCCCCACGTGGATCCCGTCGGGATCCGCTGCAATGGTTACTCCGCGACCAGGGCGGGTGGGGAAATAGAGCCGTTCATGTTACAAGGGGAAGAAGTCTCCAACCGTCAGCGATGGGGGATTAATGTTTGTGGGGTCGAGTTTTGGTTCCATGGTGGGGCACAAAAAGCGTAACACGCCAAACACTTCCCCCGCTCGCGGGGTTTGTTGACGTTTGATGACGATTAACCGTAAACAGGAACCTCCCCGCATAAAAGGTGGGACGTGCTCTTACTACTGTACTTGCTTTTTGCATTTGTTTAATCTTTATTTCGACGAACATGATCCCGATGAAGCGAAGAATGTCTCAGCCGCAAAGACGACGAATGGTTACATGCAGCACGGTAACGAACTTAAGAATCGAAGTACTCTTTCAGAACCTAATAAGCAGATCAATTGGCGTTCACATGAAGAACTAAACAAAGAAAGTAGTGGAGATCTGACCGCTCACGTCTAGCAATAGACCTATCTATCATGAATGTATAAACTACACGAAACCAATACCAACCCCAGGCGCCCAAGTCTTTCATATTTCTTTTTCCCTCGGACACGTCTGTTAGACCCACCTAACAATATCTATCAAACAGTCTCGGGTCATCACCACCTGCTGCAGCAATCACCACCGTCTCTCATGCACAACTCTGCAACGCATAAATCAACCCACACACCGTCCACGCCGCTCTCCTTAGCACTCAACAGCCTCCTTGAAATCCTTCTCATACGCATCCGCCAACTTCATCAGCACCGATCCCATCCTCGGAGTCACTGCAAAACCCTCATCAGTAAAACGGAATCCACACGAAAAAGAAAGGGCACAACTCACCACCCCAAACCCACGTATCCGACAAAAACGCCGCGCAAGCCCTCGCCACCGCAGCAGCCAGACTGGCCCCCTCGGTTGCGGCATCGAAGTCGACCTCCAACTCGCCCAAGCAAGCCTTGACATCCTTCAAGATCGCCCTCTCTTCCTCTTCCAGCCCTGCACTCGCTCGTTCCCGCTGCTGCGCCGCGTGCACCCACTTGGACAAGAAGAGACTGGCGTCCCACCACGCGACGGCATGCTCGACGCTCCAGCCGAACGCGGCCGTCTTGCGCACGAGCAGCGGCGAGCCGACCTTGGCCGGCAGCATGAAGCCCTCGCACGCCTGGCGCGCGCCCTTGGTCGCGAAATCGTTGCTTTTTCCGCCGCCGTTGCTGCTGTTACGGTCGTCATCCATCGGTGCGCGCAGGTACGCGTCCACGGCGGCCGACACGACGCGGTCGCTGTCCGAGGCGAGGGCGAAGCGGTTGAAGGCGGGCGCGGCGGCGCCGACGCCGAAGAGGCGGGTGCTGGCGATGCGCAGGAGGGCGTTGGTGTTGGAGACGAGCGAACTGGTGGTTTGCGCGTCGTCAGACGGCGGCGCTGCGTGGTGCGGGTGCCGGTAGTCCTCGCTGCAGCCGTTGCCGCCGCGGCCGTGGTTGAGGGCGTGCTGGCATTTTTCGATCGAGGATGCCGCGTCCAAGAGGAGGGCGGACTTGTTGTTGCCGCCGGGGCATTGGGAGATCTGTGAGAGGTGCCAGACGTGGATGTTTGCGGCGTGCGCGATGACTAGGCCTGCGAAGCCCCAAGCCGTCTGGTCGTCCTCTGGCGTACCATCCGGTTGATCTTGGGAAAGCGTGTCCAGCATTGCTTCCTTGACAGTCTGTCGAGATCCCTCTTGTGCTTTGCTCTTTGCTTCCGTCCACTGCGCCGCTGTTTTCGCGTCCCAAAGACCATCCTTCGCCGGAAGTTCCACCTGCAAGTCTTCGCCAACCGAAAACCAGGGGCTTGTGCCATAAGCGACTGAAATGAGGTTGCTCAAGATGAGGATACCGCAGAGGACTCTCTTGCCAGATTCCTCACTAACCCAGTCTTCCCACGTGGAGTTCCCTCTGCTAAACTCCGCCGCAGAGCATGTCCGCCGGATGCGGTATTCCGAAACGAAGAAGCCACTCCTTTCTATGCTAGAGAGGACGAGAGCTGTCCGTCCGCTGAAGACCGAATACATGGCAAGGAGCAAGCTTCCTTGGACCGCCCACAATGGCCCCGGTGATGAAGAGTTAACTTTACGGCTTGCGGATATAGCAGAGTGCAACAACGGGCTTGCAAGCTCATACAGTACGGCGGCGCGTCGTCTGTCCAGGCGATACAAAGCCCCGATGCAGCAGATTGCCAGAATCAGCGGGCTGGGTGTTGACTCCAAATTCATTGAATGAAAGTGGACGACGGGAAAATGACGGTGGAAGCAGTTGATGTATCCCTCGATGAACTTCTGCAACTCTTTAGCGTTCGGAAGTTTGCTGTCATCCCAATCCTCTTTTCTCGTCCGGGCCTGAAGGTCCGCGCGGATGCTACAGTAAATTTCGGGTCCCACTGCCAGCTTCGCTTGGTCAGAGTTGCTCTCTTTGGATTCCTCGGGAAACGATTTCCTGCTCAAGACGCTGGAGTTCATGGACGGACCTTTGAAGGAAAAACTCGAGTCGAACAAAGATGCACTATGCTGATCCTGGCCGCCTGTCAGAAACGGATCAATAGGAATCGAGAATTCCAGGCTCTCCGGGGTGATCAAAGAATCCATGTGGTTCTGTGCCATGTTAGAAGGCGGCTCTGGAGGTGACCAGAAATCCCGAAAAATATCAATCGATGACGAATCCAGATCATGGTGCCAGTCATGCTGCGAAGCTCGATGAGTATCAATGGAGTGGCTCCCGCGGGTTGTCAATCTCCGGCGCTTGGTTGGCGGGCTCATGGTTTCTTGTGCGGCATCCATCGAGTCGTTCCTGGATTCAATGCTTGGCACGGCAGCCTTGGAACCTCGGCTATGTCTTGGACTCATCAAATCGAGGTCCAGAGACTGTTGCGGCCCGCAAAGCTGCGGATCGATTGGCATGAAAGGAGCTTGCATTGGCACTTCCTGGAAAGCGACAATTGGCTCGCCCCATGGCTGCAGGCTACCTGGTGCCTGCTCGGGACAGCTTTGAGGGCTCGGGTAGAGAGCCTCCACCGCGCTGCCAAAGGCGAATGATGGCGACATGACGTCCGTGGGAACGAGGATCTGGGAACTCCGACGGTCATCCGTAACTGCTAGTTGGTGCGGAGAAAGTTCTGCTGAGGTGGCCATGGGCGCGAAATTCTCTGCCAGAGCGACATGGGGCGGGGCCTCAGTCTCAGGCTCGAAAGACTGCCTGAGGTCGGGCTGGGAGGATGCATTGCTTGGAATTGACACATTGATGGTCTCTGTCGATTCTGAAGACCTTCGGGAATCAGGAGAGTCCGGGACGGCAGTGGCAATGGACTGCCTCCTCTTTTCGGAATGCAGCGTCTTCTCGTGGCGGGTGACCAGGTCTTTGCGGGCGTACTTTTTGTGGCAGTACTGACAGGCAAAGGGGCGCTCACGGGTATGGATCCGCTCATGGCGCGAGCAATGCTCGCTCCTTTTGAAGACCCTGGCGCAGGTGGTGCATTTGTAGACTCTCCGCTGCTTGCCGGACATGATTGGTTGTGCTGTGCTCCCAACAGGTGATTGCTGTATAGAGACAGCACAATGGGACCTGCATTGGCGTGTGTCAGCACGATTGATGGGCAGCTCTTCTGTTTGAGTTGATGACAATGGAAAGACAGGCGCTTGACGGGTAGTTGACGGCGGTGCCGCGCGGTCGTTCGGACCGGGCCTTATCAACTCCGGCTACGCTGCCCATGCATAAGGGAAGGCCGAGGGCCCATACCGTGTCTCAGAGAGCGCTAGGGACAGATCGTATTCGGGCCAGAGGGCGTGGCGGCCTAGAAATGGTCGGTTGCGGACGCGGTGAGGTTGAAGAAGAGAGTGCGGGACGCGCAGGGCAAGGCTACGACATGGTGCTGCTAGCCCGTCGCTGCGCCATTAGTCCCAACCGGCGGCAAGCCAGCTGCCAAGTTGGATGCGCGGGACCCCGGAAGCATCGCAAAAAGGCGGGGAAAGCTTCAGGCTTCTCCGCGAAAGAGAACGGGGATCGGCCGCGCACTGATGAGGCGGCACGCATGCAGCGCCCTCTGCAGGGCCCGCCGCCGTCCAAGCTCGGCAGTGGAGCTGCGCGGAATTGCCGTGTTTGCGCACTTGCTGGGCACATGACTGCCTCAGTGATGAAATGCTGCCGCCCTCACTGGCCGCGCAAGGGTGCCGCCCGTAGCCGATGACTCGCGCCGGCGCCCAGCCTCTTTAGCCGCGAGCTGCTCAGCCGCTCGGCATCAGGGCGCACTCGAACTCCATCATCGGAGAAATAAAATTGGGGCAGTTGCCGTATCCGCGGGGAGACACTGTGTGCAGGTCATGAATTCAATTGTCTACCTCGTGGCCATGCTCATTATATCGTTACACGGACAACCCGACGAGTGCTCGTCTGCATCCCCTGCTGATTGTCTAGCTTTCATAACCAAACTTTTCCCGGCGGGTTCTGAGCCTTTACGGCTTCGGCACCCTCAGCGTCTTGCTGACCATAAGACATCCGTGCAGCAGGAACATGCCGATAACGGGATGGAACTCGAAGGGGGTGCCAGTCAGCGCCGTGCCGAGCGGCACATCGTCCAGAACCCAGCCGTTGTACACCCAGTATGCCATGATGCTGTCAAGACCGAGCGATGTGGGGATAGGCGTGCCTTCAAAGTACTTTGCCTTGCCAGTCGCGTCCTTGGGCACGAGCTGCGTCGTAACGTTGAACCGCGCGAGACGAGTGAGACCGCAAAGGACGTAGAAAGTCAGGAGCACGTGGTCCACGGGCGTGCGAAGGCCAATAGCCATGGCGCAGCAGGCGGGCGCAACGCCGAACGAGATCTGAACTCGGCATCAGCAACAGCTGGGAACAGCGGGTCTTTCACACGTACCAGGTCCGCCAGGGAGTCAAGCTCCTGACCCATCATCGACGCCTTCTTCCTCCACCTAGCAACCTTGCCATCCATGAAGTCGAAGAACAGGCCGAACGGCATGAAGGCCAGAGCAGCCCACAGATTGCTGAAATCGTTCGGCTCACCGAGGCAGTAACGCATTGAGGAGAAGACGGACATGACACCACAAAATCCTGCCACAACTCGTCAGCACAAGTGAGCATACCGCGTGTGGCTCTGGGCTTACCGTTGAGCTCCGTAATCACATCCGCAAGGTGCATGGCCCTGCGCTGGTTAGCTCATGACCGCCTCGGCCATTGCGCAGCGGAGACGTACTTGATCAGCGAGAAATGGCCAGCATCGGCGGAGAGTAGCCTCTTCTGCTTTTCCAAGCCTGCAACACCGTGAGCGCCTGTCTCATAGAGGGCGCGACGTGTGGAAACGCACCTGGGTTCTCAGCAGCCGACGGGGAGCTGCCGTCCTTGTCGGCGCTGTTTCCGGTACCGCTCCGTCGCGACATGATGGCGCCTAGTGATGCGGAAAAAGAGATGAGAGGTTGGGGGGAGAGTCTGAGCAGTCGGAGCTCGTGGCGGGAGGGCGAGTTAGGAGGGTGAAGGTGGTGGATGCGAGAGGCTGTGCAGCGACACTTTGTTTTCCAGGCAGGATCTCGGGCCTGAAAGCGGCGGGCCAGACCGAACGTCATCGCGTGTCGCTCCTCCGCCCAACGCTAAACAGCATAACGTGGATCAGCTTCCAAAACAAGTCACACACATGTTTTCTTGGTCACGCAGGGCTGAAATCATGCATTCTCAGATGAACTTTTGCATTGTTGCTAGAGCTTCTCGCTCCATTAGACCCAAAACCCCTCAGACCGTCTAGTCTGGAAAATTCGTACAGAGAAAAGAGCCACTCCCAATCCGCAAACGCCGTCCCATGAGCCGTAAAGCACAAGCAAAGGCCGTCATCGACTAGTAGCCACCACGGCCCCTGCCCCTGCCGCCTCCTCTAGGAGCGCCGCGGCCACCACCGAAACCTCCACTGCTGAAGCCGCCCCTCGAGCCTCCGCGGCCTCCGAAGCTGGGTCCGCCGCGGCCGCGCGGTGCACCGCCACGACCACCACGGCCGCCAAAGCTGCCAAAGCCACCACGGCCACCGCGAGGTGCACCGCCACGACCGCCACCACCAGCGCGCTTGGGCTTGGGCATTCCTAAAAAAACGATTAGATTTTTTTTTCTTCACAGTGGGGACTCTAAATTCTTACCCGGCGGGGGCTTGGGCTTGGGAAGGAACCTGAGCAAAGATCCGTTAGCAATCATCGATCTGGCCCAACTTCTTCAGGACTGTTCCCACCTCTCCAGAGGCAGCAGCTTGTCGCCGCCAATGTAGAACTTGTCACCCTGCTTGAAGGAGGTGGCCTGGATGCCCTCCTGGGGCTTGATGGTGAAGTAGACCTGGTTCAGAGGACCAAGGATCTCATCGACCTTGCCGATCGGGCTCTGCGACCCTGTTAATTTTTCCGTCTGCCATGTACTATCTCGCGTGCTTGCTTGCCTTGTTCTCGAGGTAGATGGGAGCGTTGAAGTAGGGAATCTTGGTGTTGATCGATTCGCACACGATCTCGCCCTCGCAAGCGTGCATGAAGGTACCCATCTCTGCTCGTCGTCAGCGTGCGTTCGGCCATTGAGCCGCAGTCGACTCACCGAAGACCTGATCAGGCGGGCCCATCGGCTGGGAGAAGCCACCACGAGCTGCAACACCCAAAGTTAGCACCGCTGCGACTTTTTCCCCGGAGCGCTGGCCCACGCACCTCCACCACGGCCGCCGCGAAACCCGCCGCCGCCGCGGGCACCAAAACTTCCACCGCCGCGGCCACCGCGTGCGCCTCCTCGGAATGACATTTTGTGCAGCTGGTAGTGATCGGAAACGGGAGTGGGTTGTCGCAAGTGAGGGAGCTCCAGCGCGGGCGCGGTGGTTCGCGTCCACGGAATTTTTGCAGGCGGCGGCGGCCGGGGGATCTTCGGCTCGGCCCTCTGAGTCACGCTAGTGACTCAAGTGGACAAGTTCGACTTTTATTTGACAGACGTGGATTCTGCCCCTCCCCCAATTGAACGCAAACCCACCGGAAACTCCACCATGGACGCTGTCAAGGACGCCGTAGAGGGCGTTAAGAACCTGGCTGTCGGCGAGAAGCAGCAGCCCAAGAAAGAGAAGCAACCGAAGAAGGATAAGAAGAAGGGCGGTGAAGATGCCGACGGCCGCCCGCTGGAACTCGCTCCCCCACCTGAGTATCTGGACCACAGGATTAAGATCTTCGAGGAACTGAAGGCCAAGTATGATGCTGATGTCGCCGCTAAGCCCCGTGAGCCCATCAACATCACCCTTACCGACGGCAAGGTCATTGTTGGCGAGTCCTGGGTCACCTCCCCCGCCGAAATTGCACGTGGCATCAGCAAGTCGTTGTTTGAGCGCACTGTGATTTCCCGCGTCGACGGCGAGCTCTGGGATCTCGAGCGTCCGCTGGAGAAGAGCTGCACCCTCGAGCTCCTTGACTTCGAGCACCCCGAGGGCAAGAAGGTCTTCTGGCACTCCAGTGCCCACATTCTCGGAGAGGCCGCCGAGAGGAGATTTGGTTGCGACCTGTGCATTGGCCCGCCCGTCGAGGATGGTTTCTACTACGAGATGGCCCTTCCTGGTGGTGACGTTGTCCAGCAGACTGACTACAAGCCCCTCGAGAAGATTGCCGACAAGGCCATCAAGGAAAAGCAGAAGTTCGAGCGTCTTACCCTTACCAAGGAGGAGTTGCTTGAGATGTTCAAGACCAACAAGTACAAGCAGCACATCATTAAGGATAAGATTCCCGATGGCACCAGCACCACCGTCTACCGCTGCGGTCCTCTCATCGATCTCTGCCGTGGCCCTCACGTCCCCCACACTGGCAGGGTTAAGTTCTTCAAGATCATGAAGGTATGACATGTCGCGGCTAACATGAAGAAAAATATACTGAAGATATATGCCAGAACTCCGCCTCCTACTTCCTCGGAGATGCCAAGAACGACTCTCTTCAGCGTATCTACGGTGTCTCCTTCCCGGAGAAGAAGATGATGGAGGAGCACCTGAAGTACCTTGAGGAGGCCGCTAAGCGTGACCACCGCAAGATTGGCAAGGAGCAGGAGCTTTTCTTCTTCCACGAGTGGTCTCCGGGCTCTGCCTTCTTCCTGCCCCACGGCATGATCATCTACAACACCCTGCAGTCCTTCCTCCGTGAAGAGTACTGGAAGCGTGGTTACCAGGAGGTCCAGTCTCCGAACATGTACAATGCCGAGCTTTGGAAGCGCTCTGGCCACTGGCAGCACTACAAGGACGACATGTTCACCTTCGAGGTCGAGAAGGACCCGTGGGCGCTGAAGCCCATGAACTGCCCTGGCCACTGTTTGCTCTTCGGTCACAGGGAGCGCAGCTACAGGGAACTGCCCATGAGGATTGCCGATTTCGGTGTGCTGCACCGTAACGAGGCTTCCGGTGCGCTCACTGGCCTGACTCGTGTGCGCCGTTTCCAGCAGGATGATACCCACATTTTCTGTACCGAGGACCAGATTGAGCAGGAAATCACTGGTCTCTTTGACTTCCTTCAGACCGTTTACGGCAAGTTCGGTTTCACTTTTAAGATGAAGCTCTCCACCCGTCCCGAGGGTCACCTTGGTGAAACTGAGACCTGGGACATTGCCGAGGCCAAGCTGACGGCTGCTTTGGATAAGTTCACTGCGCAAGGTGGCGAGAAATGGGAGCTTAACCCCGGTGATGGTGCTTTCTACGGCCCGAAGATTGATATCACCATCTCGGATGCGCTCAAGCGTGATTTCCAGTGCGCTACCATCCAGCTTGATTTCCAGCTCCCCCAGCAGTTCAACCTGGAGTACATGAGTGCCGAGAAGGTCGAGAAGCCCAAGGACGCCCCTAAGGCCGAGGCCCCCAAGACCGAGGCTCCCAAGGCTGAAGCCCCCAAGGAGGGCGAGCAGAAGAAGGATGTCATGGAGGCTGCAAGGAAGCCGGTTACTCCCGGCTGTGCTCGCCCTGTCATGATTCACCGTGCCATCTACGGCAGTTTCGAGCGTTTCATCGCCATCCTGACTGAGCACTTTGCCGGCAAGTGGCCTTTCTGGCTCAGCCCTCGCCAGATTCTGATCGTCCCGGTCATGCCTGCTGTCAACGACTACGTGCATGAGCTGCAGAACATCTTCCGTGCCCAGGGCATGCACGTTGACGTCGACGTTAGCGGCAACACGATGCAGAAGAAGATTCGCACTGGTCAGCTGCAGCAGTACAACTTCATTTTCGTTGTCGGTGCCGAGGAGAAGGAGCAGCGCAAGGTCAACATCCGTAACCGTGATGACCAGGCCACGCAGCACAGAGGAGAGCTCGTCGACCTGGACGTTGCTATTGAGAAGCTGGTGGCCCTTAAGGAGAGCAGGGCTATTGTCACCGCCCTCTAGATGTTGTGGGTCTAAAATCATGTTTTGGAGAAGGAAGGTGGAGTTACGCGTTCCTTAGATAACGAAAAGATGGTAGCACAGAGAAATGTCAATTGCATGATGTAAATGATTTTACGAAGCAAATTCATCTTGACTTATGTGCTCCAACGAAAATGTTTAATAAAGATGCTGTTCGTTCGTGATTCCATGTTTTTGAGCTGCCACCCCTGTGTTGGTTACAGAATTGACAAATCAGGAGGAAACTATGGCAATTCGCCACTCGTCTTGTTTCCTATTTGTTCACTCCTCAAGACCTGGCGAGGTATATAATCCTCGCTGCTACTCGACAGGTCTCCCGCAAATCGTCTGGCGCACATTCAACAAAAGCTCATGACCCGCAGTTGCCAAGTTCTTTAAACGAAATGAGCCGTGAGGTCTAAAACGTGACCGGTTTTCTGCCTGAACACGCGGGAAATTCGGCCACGACTTTACCAAGGCGCATTGAACCCTAACCCTGGCTACCTAGGCAGTCGCAGCCCGGCCTTCGCGTGTCCGCTTTCCGTCATCCCAGCACGCGTTCTACTCACCTTCATCCTGCCAACAACGCTCGCCACAACACTCTTTCCGCCCGCGCAATATCCGAGTGATTACCCGGCCTTTTCGCACATCCTGTCCTTCAACGCGTTCCTCATTTCAGATCGCGCGAGTCGCTAAGCGCCACACTTGACAAGCCCAGAAGTTCGACTTCATCTGCGGGCACCCATCTTGGCGCCTACGCAACATGCGCCTTCCCGTGTAGCCCCTCGAATGGTTCGCTTCTCGCCATAACTACTTCGGGCCCTTTGCTTTGAGTCTGCGGTCTTCTAGTATCTCAGAATCCGCCTGAGTTCTGTTCGTCGTCGTCAAGCGGAGGGTTTCCAAGGCAGCGGCCCCACTTCCGTTACCGTCATGGATATCCTCGTACGCGGGATTCCGGTTCAGACCACCGAGTCTGCATTGCGCGACTTTTTTAAGCCCGTGCTAGAGGAGTTCGCCATCATCGTCTTCAATTGCAAAAAGACCAAGAACAAACCAATCGCCATCATCACCATCGCCGATTCTGCAAAGGCGGAGCTTTTCTTGAAAAAGTACAGCCAGGTTCAGTCACAGTCGCTCGTTGACTTTGAACCTTTACTGTTCATCAACAAACCTCTTAAATGCAGCGCCGGCGCATACAAGCCAGATGAGATCATTCTCAAGGCGCTGCGCTATGAAGAGGAGGAACTACTGCGCAAAGCTAATCGCAAAGCCAGGAAGCTCGCGAACCCCGACAATCCACCCGACCAGCCTCTAATCGTACTAAAGCGGCCAAGATTGCAAAGAGCTTTTGACTTCTCAAGCCTCTGGTGTGGTGTCTGGGACTACAATGGATCGCAGGCAGCATTTGCCCCTCATTTCCAAGACACGAGGCGGGGAACCATCATGTTTGGTAAACGAACTCTGGCTATGGTTTTGCGGGCAGATGGCTGGGTTCCCTCAACCTGTCGAATCGACATCCCGTACTGGAGTGTCGATACCGTCGTCACCTGCTCACAGCTCAACAAAGTGACCTTCACCTTGAAGTTCGCACCGCGCGTGTATCAGCTTCAAGACGGTCTAGAAGGCTTGATGAGCGGTCTGGGCATCAGCGCTCCGAACAGCCGTCGGAATCAGAGGTTTGATCGAACTCGAGTTTCGGCCATCGATGAGTCGCACGAGTTGGTCATAGGTAGCTGCTTTGTCTACCAGATCACGCTTTCAAATCCTACCGATGTGTCAAAGCTCGACTATCTTCTCCGTAAAAGCCCGGGAATGCCTCCGGCACTCAGCCTCCCGACATCCTACACACAGGCCCACGTTACGTTCAAGCAGGACTTCGAACGTCTCAAGGATCTCATCTACGCTGAAGGCCAATTCGGTAATTTGAAATATTCTGTCAAGTTCCAGGTTGAACGGCTGGCAAGGAATGCGTATCTGCCTCCCGCAAAGGTAGTCTCTCTGCTTCCGACCATCAAGCGTCTTTCAGGCCAGTACGGACACATACGAACCGCTACGGCCATTCGCATTCTCTCGCGGCAAATCCAGTATCCTGGACCTCATCTGGATCCGGAGAACTTTGACGTCAACTTCTTGGCTAGAGCATTGGCCAAGAATGCGAAGGACTTCAAGATCGAAGGATCCATCTACGATGTTAAAACGCGGCATAATCACATTGCGCTAATTCATCGAGTTATCATAACGCCTGCTGGAACATATCTGGAAGGACCTGAACCCGAAGTAAGCAACCGCGTTCTTCGCAAGTACCCGGAACATACAGATAACTTCATACGAGTACAATTCGTGGATGAAGACGGCGACGCGATCCGTTATGAACCGAAAACTAGTCTTTCTGAGATTTTCCACAACCGTTTCAAGTCGGTTCTTGACAGCGACATTAACATCGGAGGACACAGCTTCACTTTCCTGGGCTTCTCACACTCATCTCTGCGTTCCCAAACCTGTTGGTTCATGTCGCCTTTTGTGCAAAAAGTCAGTCTCACTGCCGCTCAGGAAGTCATCAAAGGCCTGGGGGATTTCTCAAAGATCAGATCTCCGGCAAAGTGCGCAGCCCGTATTGGCCAAGCATTTTCAGATACGTCCGGTACGGTCACAGTCAATGAAAAGATCATTAAGATGGACCCCGATGTATACAACGACAAGGGCTACATATTCAGTGATGGAGTCGGCAGAATTTCCTACAGGCTGCTAAAGAGAGTGTGGAAGGAATATCAGCAGGCCCGAGGGCAGAGACCAACTTGCCTTCAAATTCGGTTTGGAGGCGCGAAAGGTGTTGTTTCACTGGACGACAGGCTGCCGGGCGAGCTATTGGTCCTCCGGCCATCTATGGTCAAGTTTCATGGAGCCGGCACATGGAATATTGAGATCTGCGGTGCAAACTTCAGGCCACTGCCGATGTATTTGAATCGTCAGTTCATCAAGATTCTCGAGGACCTCGGTGTGCCAGATCAAGTATTCCTGGATCTTCAAAGCAACATGGTCGAACAGCTGCGCAGAATCACAAAATCGCCAGTAAATGCTGCTTCTTTTCTGGAGCATGTCCGAGTTGGTCAAGGCACGAAGATGCCGTATCTGGTCAGGATGCTTGACGATCTGGGGCTATCTTTCAATGAGGACGATTTCTTATCCCATGTTGTCGAGATCGCTGCGCTGTCACAGCTGCGTGACATCAAACACCGCGCTCGAATCCTCGTCGACAGAGGCGTGACACTGTATGGAATCATGGATGAAACCGGTTACTTGGGCGAAGACGAGATTTACTGCGTAATTGAACGAATGGGAGATAACGGCAGACCTAAGCGCACTGTCATTTGCGGAGGAGAAGTCATTGTCACGCGCTCTCCAGCCATGCATCCCGGAGACGTACAGAAGGCCCTGGCAGTTGATGTACCTGCGGACTCGCCTCTCCAAGCACTTTCAAATGTTGTCGTCTTCAGTTCTCGGGGACAACGAGATCTCCCGTCCCAACTCAGCGGCGGCGATCTTGATGGCGACCTCTACAACATCATCTTCGACAAGCGTTTGATGCCTAGAATTACGTACATGCCAGCAGATTACAAGAAGATCCCGCCTCTCGACATCGGCAGACCTGTCACCAGGCAGGATATCACGGACTTTTTCGTCAAGTTCATGGAAACGGATCAGCTTGGACGTATTTCCAATATTCACATGCAGTTGGCTGATCGGAGGCCAAATGGCACCCGAGATCCAGACTGCCTCAAGTTGGCGGAGATGGCTTCGACCGCGGTGGACTTTTCCAAAACGGGCATTCCAGTAAGCGCACCACAGAGTTAACTTTGCAACATAATGACTGACACATCCTGCAGGTCGATATGTCTCAATGTCCCCGCAACGACATGATTCGCCCTGACTTTATGGCCAGTGGACCGCGTGTCATCGTTGAGAAGAGAGGTGCTGTTTTCCAAGATGATGACGATGATGATCTTCTGGATGAAGATGACGCAGTTGGTGCGCTTGATCCAGATTTCAAGACATTCCGCTACTACGAAAGCGAGCGTATACTCGGTCAGTTGTACCGCGCTATCGATGAGAAGAAGATCTTCCAGGAGATGCAAAGGCATGCTCTGGGAACGAAGAGTCATTTGGGCGGACTCAATCTCATGGATCAAGTTTGGGCATACGTACAGCGGGAAACAGCGCTCATCCAGTGGGAGGGCTACAAGCCGCTGGCTAGAAACATCAGAGAGACGTAAGTCCTGTATTTCATTTCCAGGTCCAAGGCACCCCCGGCTGACGGATTGGCACCAGTTACGAGTCTAATCTCTTGGATATCATGTCCGACTACTCCACGCACCCGCAGTACCCGCTCTCGGAGCTCGAGGTCTTTGGTGGCAATATCATCGGTAAAAGCACCGGCGCCCAGAATCGGCGCACGAAAGAGCGCACCATGGAGATGAACGAACGTTTCGAGCGTGACGTCACATTCACCGTCGAACGCATCACTCAGGGTGATGATGGAGATCGCGACGAAGCACTGGCTCGGTCCATCGCTTGTCTGGCCGTTGGCATAACGGAACCGCGCAAGGTCAGCAAGAGGATTGGGGAGCTGCGCAGCTGGAAGTATGTTGCGGCGGCGGTATGCTTGAGGGAGATCGAGCTGTTCAAGATTCGCTTCGATCCGTTGAATAGGATTTGAGGAGGTGCGGGTAGTAAATGGCGAAGTGGGATAACTGATTGATGAGAAAGTAGGCCTTCGATCTTTGCTATATCGCGGACCTCGGATTAAAGTCTATATTGAGGAGCTTGTCGAGTTCTTCGTCCTTTTCAGGGCTTTGCGTGGATTGAACAAATTTGCTTCATGGTTTTAAATCTTTCGGCAAGTAGGCTAGGCGCTTCGGTCACTATGTTCTTCAGCGTCTTGCATATCTTGCATACTTTCTTGCTCTTTCCCGGTTTTCAGATCCATATATTTCGCATTCATGTATTTTGCTCGATCGCTTTCTTTTCTGGTCTTGTAGATAGTTCTGCAAACCTAATTGCGTCCTCTCATCGTGAGTCCCTTCTATACTGACTCAATAACGTAATCTTGCAACTGCATCAACGCATGATGTGCCCCAATCGTCGTCTCCTTCTCTCTCAGCACCACCACCGTTTCCGTCTCCCACGCCGTTCCCTTGACGAGCTCCTCCAGCTTCGTCGGCCCCAGCAGCTCCACAAGATCGTACACCGGTAGCTCCTTCTCCACCATCACCTCCCCGTCTTTTCCCTCTTGCCTCCCTATGCACCGCACACTCGGATACTCCAGCGGCGGGTAGAGGATGCTCGGCTGGAGCCTCGGCCCGCCAGCGTCCAAGATGCCGTGCGTGCGCGGCAGCACGTCCTCCTTCAGCGTCCGCCGCGTCGTCTCCCGAATCTTGACCAGCTGGTCGACCAGCCCGTCGCCGGCCTCCAGGCACTCGCGCACCCGCCGCTCCGCGTCCCGCGTCGCCTCGCTCGTCGCGCGCCGCAGGAACAGCACCGCGCCCGCGTCCGGGATCTGCGCGAGGCAGTCCGCGAAGGACGACGGCGAAGGCCGTCGTGGTGAAGAAGCGCTGGGGTCGCTTGGGGAGCTGTCGAGTATGCGCGCGAAGAGGCCGCCGCCGCGCGGCTTGCTGAAGCCGTATTCCAGCCGCCGGGCGACGAGGTCACGTAGGAGGCGGAGCACCATCTGGTCCATGTCTTCGCGCCAGACCAGCTTCTGGTGCGGCCTGTTCTGCGGCGGCGGGACGCCGTCGTCGTCGTCGTCTTGCCGGCCGAGCAGCTTCATCCGCGCCCGCGTGTTGACGGCCTGCTCCCACATGGTCCCCTTGTTGGCTGTGCGGATGTTGCGGAGGTGCGTCTGCCGGAGGGCGACGTAGGAGGACGGAGAGGTGCGGACGCTCCTGTGTGGTTTGTTCTGTTGTTGTGCATCTTGCGGTTCGGTGCTGTTGGATTTGGATTTCTTTTTGGATGTGCGTTTCGCAGCGTCGGCGAGCTCGAGAGGGAGCATCCAGGGTGCGGACGTGGTAGGGTGCGGCTTTGGGTGTAGGGAGAGGTAGAAGAAGGAGGGAAGGACGGTCGAGGTGCGGTCGGCGCGGATGGAGGTGGAGAGGGCGTGAGCTGCGCGGAGCCGGGAAGGCTGGGGTTAGCTTTGTTTTGATTCAATTGAGAGGAGAGGGGCTTGTATAGGTGCTTACCGGCTGGGTTGGCGTAGAGCTTGCGCTGGAAGGGTGTCAGGTCTTCACGGCGCGGTTCTGGCATCTTGGGCTCGGTCCAGCGTTCCCGCGCGGCGAGGGCTATAGGGTCCATGATGGGTGGGAGAGGCAAGTCGCGCTTGCCGCTCGGGTGCTTTCGGTAGGTTGCATGGCCATCGTTGGTATATTTGTCGCGCTCGTTGCTTGGGTCGTTGCGTGGAGAGTCCTGCGGTGCTGATGCGGATGTGTTGTCGGAGGCCTTCGTAGATGCAGCGCGCCTCAATGGGCGCATAGATGGCCTTCTCAGGACATGGTGCTGAAGTTTGGTTGCTGGGAAGCGCCGCGGAATTGGTTGCGCTTGCATAGGTTGGAGGGTTGCGGAAATCTCTGGGAGGTGTTGTGAGGTCGTGCGGCAACGCCCGCTTGCATCATCGCCGCCATCACAGTTGATTGCAAAAAGAATTTAGCCTTCCCACCTGGCTCGTCTGAGAACTTAATACTATTCATAAAGTTTAAGTTTACGTCCGATTGTCATTATGCGATTAAAATGTACATTTTACAGCTAGATATTAACTTTAATTGCTCAACGAGTGTAGAATCTTTCGCGGCATAGAGAGGGATTAAATGTTTTACAGCTCACATTGCCATAACGCTACCTCAGGTATGAAAGAGCACTGAACTTTCAAACATTCAAACGCATCTCACAATCCATCCCAAGGTAACCGTCGCTTAATTTCTAGACCTAGTACAGGCTGCCTCCATGCCCGAGCCATCCATTCAACTCAAGCCAACTTGTCCCGCAGCTTGCCTGCCGCCGGCTTAATCCTCCTTCTTCTCTTCATTGTCCCGCTTATCCAGAATCTTGTCAATCAGCCCCAATTCCTTCGCTTCCTCCGCCGACATGAAGTAGTCTCGCTCCATAAGCTTCTCGATCTGCTCCAGCGTATGCGACTTTGTCAAGTGATTCTGGTAGATCTTGTTGAGCTGTGTCCGTATCCGCAGGATCTCTTTGGCGTGTATCGCGATGTCCGAGGCTTGTCCAAAGTAGCCGCCACTGGGCTGGTGGATCATGATCGAGCTGTGGGGTAGACAGAAGCGGTGGCCCGGAGCTCCGCCGCAGAGAAGCAGTGAACCCATACTTGCTGCCTGGCCGACACAGATGGTGGTGACGGGAGATCGGATGTAGGTCATCGTATCGTAGATAGCCAACCCTATTTGTCATAAGTATTCTCCTGCTATAGCATGGTCGCTGCCAAAACCATTCCATACCTGCTGTGACAGAGCCACCGGGCGAATTGATGTAGAGGTTGATGGGCTTCTCGGGGTTATCAGCCTCGAGGAAGAGGAGCTGCGCGACGATTGATGCAGATGCTATCTCGTTCACTTCGCCATTGAGGCAGACGATGCGCTCCTGTTGTGGCAATCAGCATTAAGCTCTTACGATCAATGCAGGGACCTAGAACTTACCTTAAGAAGACGGGAGAAAATGTCGTCTTCCAAACATCAGTCCAAGTTCTTTCCCGCCTCATGAATTTCTTGACTCACAGGTGTGCCATCCGCCGCCCTACTCAGTCAGCTTCCATCCACATACTCTGAAGCTGAACACATACGACCGTCTCCGTCACGAAGGGTGTCGGCGTCCATCCTCGAGGTGAACCTGACTGCACATCACGCGGCAGCCCTGAGAAAGCGCGCAGGCCAATTCGGGTCGATTGTTGAAGTGCCGGCGACCGTAGCGCCCGGGGGAGTAATAACGACATTGTTGGACGAGCGGAGGTGAGTGATGACGAGGCCGGAGGAGCTCTAAGCTAGAAGGCGTGGGGTGGAGCCGACGCGAGTTCTTGGCGCAGATCACGGCGTCGCGTCACCCACTGCCGACGCGTCTTCCTCTCCACAACTGCATCCGCTTCCGTTTACAGGACGACTGCTCCACGCCTCTGCGGCCAACATGGCGCCTCTACCCGAAAAGCGCCACAGAGCGCCGACTGACCTTGAGAGTGACGACTACGACTCGAGTGATGCAGGTCCCAGCAATCGCCGCGACTCTGTAAGTTGGCATTGAGCCTGACGCGATCTCGCACTTTGCAGTGGCCTAATAGTCTCGTAGAGAAAGCGACAGCGATTGTCAGGCATATCTGACGATGTCGACCTCGCGTTTTCAGATATTCAGCAGCATGATGTGGATACGCTGCTCGATGGCAACGGCGATACTTCCTTCCTTGACGAATCAATGATCGATGGAGAAACGGGTGAATTCGACGTCGAGGATCTTCTCGGTAACGAAGCAGCCCGTCTTTCTGGACTGAAGCGCATTATCGAAAAGCGGTTCAAGCGTAGGACGGATAATATGCCCGCGGAGAATGCGATCATTGAGCAGGTCACATGTATCAACTTCATGTGCCACTCAAACCTCACTGTCCCTCTCGGTCCCCTGATCAACTTCATCATCGGCCACAATGGAAGCGGCAAGAGTGCAGTCATGACTGCCTTGACCCTCTGTCTTGGTGGTAAGGCCACATCGACGAACCGTGGCCAAAGTCTCAAAAGCTTCATCAAAGAAGGAGAAGAGAAGGGCCTGCTGGCTGTAAAGATCAAGAACCATGGCTCGTCTGCCTTCAAGCCCGAGTTGTACGGTGAATCCATCATCGTCGAGCGCCATTTCAACAAGAATGGTGGGAGCAGTTACCAGATCAAGAACGTCAACAAGAAGGTTGTTTCTACCAAGAAATCCGACCTCGAGGATATTATCGATGCATTTCAGCTGCAAATGGACAATCCCATGAATGTGCTTTCGCAGGACATGGCCCGTCAGTTTCTGAACAACTCAACACCTCTTGATAAGTACAAGTTTTTCATCGAAGGTACCCAGATCGCTTCCTTGGACCGAGACTACCGCATTCTGGAAGAATACCTGAATGAGATTGAAGCAAAACACGCGATCAAGCAGCAGGATGTAGAAGTCCTCAAAAGGAGAGAGCAAGAAGCGAAAGAGAGGATGCGTGCGGCCGACAAACAAAATCAGATGCGCGCGAAAGCGGCACTCTTGCAACGACAGTACGCTTGGAAACAAGTTGAAGACGAAGAGGAGAAGGTGGAAGGGGCAAATGGACACATCGCTGATGCTCAAGCGGAAATCGATCAGAAAACCGAGCAGGTTGAGCAAGCGTCGAACAAATTCGACCAAGCTGAACGAGATCTCGAAGAAGCTCAACGAAAAGTGCAGGAGTACGACGAAGAGAAAATACCGATTCAAGAAAGGCTTGAAGAAGCGAAGACGGTGTTCAGCAAAGGGAAGGACGATCTGCAGGAGGTTCTCGCACAACAGCGACAAATCAAATCCCTGATTCAGGGCAACAAAGCGATCATTACGAAGATTGAAAATGACATTCAAGAAGAACGGCAACGCCAAGAAGATGCAAACGGCGGAGAGCATGGGCGAAGACGCCAGGAAATCGATGAAGCCAAAGCCGTGTCCCAAGAGAAAGCGGCAGCAGCTGAAGAACTACGGAGAGCGATTCCAGATATGGACCGTGCCCGATCGGCAGCGCAGGATCGTCTGAACGAATACAAGGACACAATCCAGCAGAAGCGGAACGACGTTCAACAACAAGAGCAACATATCAGCCAGATTAGAAGGAACCAGGGAAGTTGGATGGCGGGATTTGACAACAACCTTCCAGCTCTTCTACGTGCTATAGACAACGAGAGCAGGTTTCGCAACAAGCCCGTTGGCCCTATGGGCCGTCACATACGTCTTCTGAAGCCGGAATGGTCCAACATCTTGGAGAAAACTGCTGGAGTGCAACTCAATGCCTTTGTTGTTACTAGCAAGCATGACGAAGGTATTCTGCGGGAGCTTATGAACCGAGTCAACTAGTGAGTCGATCCTTCAACTTGTTAGTATGGGTTCTAATAGATGCAGCCCTCGCGAATCCGGCAATGTCACGCCAATCCTCATTGGTGATCCTAGACCACTCGATACTTCACGAAATGAACCTGAGCCTCATCTACTGACATGGATGCGAGCTCTGAAGTTCGACAATGAACTTGTTCGCAACCAACTGATCATCAATAACATGATCGAACAAACTGTCCTCATTGAAGATTTCAATGAGGCGTACAGTTTCGCTCTGGGCTCTGGAGGAAATCAACCACGTCCCAAGAATGTCAAGCAGGTTTTCACCATCTCTCAAAACAAGCGGAACGGCGTTAGGTTTGGCTGGGCTTCTTCAGGCGCCGGCATCCAGTCCCCTATCCAGCCCTTGAAGAACAAGTTACCACGAATGCAGACGGAAATTGAATCTCGCCTCAAGTAAGTATTTCACAACCCAAAGTATAGACTTTTCTGACAGCAGCAGTGTGGCTACCGAGGAGCTTCGTCGCTACAAGCTTGACTGCCAGCAGGCTGAGAACGAATGGCGTGAGCGAGAAACAGCTTTGACCCGTGCAAACCAAGCCCTCACGAGACATAACCGAGACTTCAAGGAAGCAAGAATTGCAGCACAGAGAGCGGAGGAGGAATGGGAGCGAATGCACGATGCTCTTGAGCAGGAAACCCCACAAGCCGGTAGACTTGAAGAACTTGAGCGTCAGCTGGACGAAGCCAAGGCTACCAAGGAAACAAATATGGAAATGGCTCGGGACGCTGCCGCCGCTCGTGAGAGGATCGATGCGTCACAGCGTGAGAGGAGAGATCAGCAATCTGAAATCGAGCGGGAGCTTTCCGAGGTCAATGCAAAACTCAGCAAAGCTCAGATTCGGGTCAACAGGATCCAAACGAATCGAGATAACGCCCTGCACGAGAAGAACGAGGCGTGCGAATCTCTGGAGGTTGCTCGTGAGCAGATGAATTCTTACGAACGGCAGCGCGAGGCGTTGTTACAAGACATTGCTGCCATGGCAGTGGAGGCTGAGAAAGTTGGCGAAAGGCCGCACATTCCGCCGGGAGAAACCGTTGATAGCCTGGGAAGGAAATACGAAAGGCTACAGAACGAGATCCAAACCCAGAACCAGAGGTAAGTCCCGTAAATCCATCTTTCAGGAAATTACTAAAGCATGATAGACTCGGGGGGTCAGAAGAAGAACTGAGAGAGAAATACTTTGAAGCTGTTGCGGCACACAAGATCGCCAAGAAAGATGTACATGACATGGAAGGCGCGCAACGGGTAAGTTTCCCTGTGTTAAAAGCGCCGATATTAAACACTAATCGTGAGTTGTAGGTCTTGAAGAGCACTCTGGCGAATCGCAAGGCTCGACTGGTCATCTTCAAACGAACGATAGCCGACCGCTCGAGAATCACCTTCACATATCTCCTTGCCGCTCGAAAGTTCCGAGGCGATCTGCGGATCGATCATAAAGCCAAGGAGCTCGACCTCGCTGTCGAACCTGACATTACGAAGGTTGGCGCCGAGGGACGCCAGACGAGGACGCTGTCCGGTGGAGAAAAATCATTCTCCACCGTGTGCCTTCTTTTGTCACTCTGGGATGCAATGGGAGCGCCTACACGTTGCTTGGACGAGTTCGACGTGTTCATGGACAGCGTCAACCGCGAGATCTCCATGAAGATGATCATAGATGCTTGCCGCAGTTCTGCCATGCGCCAGTTCATATTCATCACTCCGCAGGCGATGGGCAACGTGTCGCTAGGCCCGGACGTCAAGATCATCAAGATGAGCGACCCAGAACGTCACCAAACAACATTACAGTTCTGAAAGGGTAAAAGAAATCTCTGACTATATGTGAAAGGATTCAATTGGGAGGCGTTCACGGACAATAATACCTAGCTAGCGTGGAGGTTCAAGGCGTCCATGGGGCGGCTGCGTTTGACTATTTTGGGCCAAAGCAAGGGTGAAGCTCTGCAAAGGATGATTCGTGCTGAAGCTATGGATGGGAGCAACGGTTAGCGTGCATGATTTTCAAGCAAGCAATACCCAGTGAAAGATGAGTTACCTGCATGTTGTGTGCAGCTATATTACCGTGACAAACATTGATGCGTGCAGCCGGAGACTAATCAAATGCATCTGAAAGAACCGGAGCGATTGCGAGGCTGTTCCGCCATAATACGAGCTGGGCTATGTTTTTGTTTGTAGTATCGCACGTTTACGTCGCTATCAACGACGTCAACCTGTCCTTCTGTCAGATTTGCTTCTGACAGCACCATTCGCCAACTGCAGCTGCAAAGCGGCGATTATGCTTATTTGACAAGCACCCAGGGCCAACAAATCTGGCGTCGCAAGCAGGCGCGACGTGAGAGGGTGGTAAGGCTAGCTGCGACTGGGGGTCTGAACTTAGTGCGTGCGCGGCCCCAGCCAACCGCGTTTGCAGCCTAACTCCGCATCCCCAGCGACGACGCTCCAGCCTCACACAGCACACAGACCCTCCCACGCCCGCTCACTGTCCTCACCGCGCAACGGACGCCGTGCGACGTGATCGCGCGCCCCCAACCCGGCTCCTGCGCTCTCATCCCACGCACATGCGCCACGCCCATGCGTGAGCCCTCCTCGCTCGCCGAGCACACGCCTACGCGGAGCCCCGACGCTTGAAACGAAGCCCGCCATGGACTCCTCGTCCCCGCCCAGTCCAACCATGTCTGAGGGTACCCTCACGCCCATCACCCAGGACGACTCTGTCGCGAGCCGGCCCGCGCTCTCGTCTGCGAAACTCTCTGCTTCCGCGCTCGATCACGCATCCGCGCCTGGCGGTCAAGCAAGCGCCGAGCCCATGGCTGCCGACGCGCAACGTCCGAAGGAAGCCCTCACCAAGCTTCTGAACGGCAAGGAAAAGGAATGGACCGCCATCGCCGAGAAGAAAGGCCCCATCCAGCTGCTAGACCTGCCCGTTGACATCCTCAAGGCTATCATCGACCATGTGAGAGTGCATCCCTGTGTCGCTGCCATGATGAGCGCTACTAACCGGCCATAGCTCCCGCACACCAACGACCTGACCTCGCTCGCACTGTGCCATTCAGCCTTGCACGCAATCACCATACCCCACATCTACGCGCGCTTTGACATCGTATGGCCTGACAACACTGTCAACGCCGAGCAGCGCTCCGGCGTCGATGCTCTGACGTATGGCCTCGCAACTCTGGTCATGGGCAACGAGCTCTTCGGCGAATCTCCAGCCCAGCTCAAGTACGCCGAAGAACGCAGGGCCGAACGGTTGCGCGTCTCCCCGAAAAGAAGTCAACCCGACGAGCCTTTCCCAATTCCTCGCCGCCGACATGGAAACCACTTCGCGGAATACACAAAGAAGTTCTCACTCGGAAACGGACCGCCAGAATGGGTTCAAGAGTATCTTATCACGAAAGAGAGCGGCAAGATGCTCGGAACCCTTGTTGCAACCGCAGTCGCACGCATGCGCAATCTCGAGACCTTTGTCTGGGACATGCCTACCGGTGTGCTGAGAGATGTTTGGCTCGCCTTATCGTCCTTAGCTACCCGCGACGATGGACACGACTGTAGGCTAGAACGCTTGTGGATCCGATGGCATGACAACTCCGCCGCCGACCTTTCCGCGCCCATTGTGCCTCCTCCAATGCCTGTTGGTCACATCCCGCCTCCGCCTCCGCACGCCCATCACGTCAGCGGAGTGGCAGCAGCTCCGGCGCCTATGGTGGTACCAGTCATGCAATCTTCCGCAGGAATGTCGGCCATTGACCGGGTTGAGCATCCAACGTTCTCCGTCATTCCAGCGCTGAAGAGCCTCAGCGTTCTTGATATCGATGAGCTCCCTTACCTCGACGAAATGGCCATCTTGATTGGAAGGTCACAAAAGAAGCTGAGAGAGCTGCGGGTTGGGATCGCGAAGCATGCGCATGATCAAGAAAGAGATTGGGTGACGGCTTGGGAAGGCGACGGCGTTCAGCAGGTGGATCACAGCACGCTTTGGACTGCAGCAAGTAAGATTGGCGACAAGAGGCTTGGGGGCGTTCTTGGAATCCTCGTGGGACGGGTGTACAACATGCGACGAAATTCCGCACACGCAGAACAAGCCGAAGCAAGCAGCAGTGCAGACAACGCTCTTGCAAGCGGTGCGCTGCCCGCAAAGAGTGAGATCAACTTGGCAGAACAAGCCGCAGCGTCAGAACGCGAGCAAGACCTTAGCCCTGTCAGTGAAGATGGGCCACCCAGCGTTTTCGGAACCCCGCCTGCGACTTCACCGATATCAAATACCAATCAAACATCACCTACTCATACGAATAGTGCTTCGTCGGCCTCGAGCGAACCTCGGAGACCTCTCAGGAGTCGGCCTAATGCTGACCTTGAACGCCAAGAACGAAAGAAGAATGCGGGTCCTTTGCTCAATACCAAGCTTCAGCTTGAGACTCTTGAGCTAGAGCGTGTACCCCTCTCCGTTTCAGTGCTTCTGCAAGCATTTGATTGGCCCCGACTTACGACATTGACTCTCCTCAACTGCAACCACCACGAACAACTCTGGAAGGCATTACGCCGGCAATTCACACCTCGTAGTCCGCCTCCAGCTTACAATGCCGGATCTCCCTCCAAGAACCATGCGAACCACAGCCGCTTGGAGTATAATATGAACTTGAAAAAGATCCACACAAACACTGTCTCCCCGTCTCTCATCGCTTTCCTCAAGGAAACCCTGGCACCAAACAGCCTCGAAGTCCTGTTCCTGCAGGAAGATCGTACCTATCATTCCACCGTACCCATTGATTCCATCTTCCGTGGTCCCCTCAAGCGGCATCGCGCAAGCCTTAAGAAACTCATGATCGACAGCAGCGAAAAGGGCTCTTTAGATCATGTGCCTGGCAACACGAGGTGGAAGCGTTGGATGTTAAATCGTGAGATTATCACTTTCATGACTAGTGGTCGCATGCCCAATCTCCGTGAACTTGCGTTCACAATCGACTACCATGATTGGGTAAGTTTCGTGAGATCCAAGGTATTTTGCCTGATAGCTTACTGCGCGACAGCACTACTTTCTCCAACGCCTGCCCAACATCCCGACTGTACGCTCGCTGTACATTCCTCACATTGCAGAGCATGCACATGGCAATAATATAGACCCTCGCGAACTGGCGCTGCAGATCGTCGATATCATCACCTTGCGGCCAGAGATCGAAATTTGCTACATGGGTATCGCGAACAAGTGCTTTGAAGTACTTGAGAACAAGGTCTCACACGGTCACATGGGTGGATCTCATCCTTACGATCCGACGGCATCCAACCCCTCTGCAGCAGCAACAATTCCTGGCGTCGTAGATCCTATGGGATTCACGGACGACGAAGAGGAAGATGAAGAAGATGACGTCCATGATGACGATGATCCAGGTGCTGTTGCAGACGAAGACAGTGAGGAGGAGGACGAAGATGAGGATGATGATGATTTTGACGACGATGACGACGATGACTCGTTCATACACAGCGAAGATGGCGCTGGAGGTCCTCGCCTGAGACTCCGGGAGATCTTGTTCTACGATGACAAGGTGGCGATTTTCAAGGCTAGGCATGGAAAACTTTGACCCACGAATACCCCCTGTCTTCATCTCTTGCAGCAGCAGCTTACATACCATCAGTCAGTTTCTTGAGGCTCCTTTTTGATCGGCTGCTTATTTTTTCTTTCTTCTGCATTTGGGCTTCAATCGGTTCGCAAAAAGACGAGGAAACGGAATGGTTATATACTCTGGTACGGGTGGATTTGAATGCTTCTTCGCCTGTTTGTCCATATTCCCACTTTCGGTTCTGGGAACAAACGCTCCTAGCCATGGAGATGGACTACTGCTACTAATTTCTCTTCTAACCGCTCTGATCACACTGGGATCATCCTCCCAGCTTTCATCACTTTGCGAGATACGTTGCAGATGAGCTATCAGCTGCTTTTGACCAAATGGAAAGGGCAAGGGTTCGCACAGACTCTTGATCACTACTCTAGTTTGATGGCTTTCTTATTCTTCTCCTCCTTTTTGGTCTTTTATCCTTTTCAGAGGCGTCAGATAAGGTGTTCGACAGGACAAATCAACGAACGAGTGCATTTGGGTTACGAGATAAACGGAACGAATGGCAATTGAGTACATTAACTGGGCATGGGACGTGAAGAATGGTTGCACTCGTTAGCAATAGCGAATAATTATACGTTTTGTAGTTTGGTTGGGGATTACGTGCAGCTTGATGGGGATTCTATATCGTGAAGGCACACGGGTGAAAGTCATTCACTGGTTGAATCGTGACAGGTAGGTAACGAATCATCATTGTGCACGTATGGCGCATGTATGTAGGGCTAAATATTGAACAAATCCAGTTCAGCATGGACTCGGAGTTGAATCACTCGTGTCTGTATTGATATCTGTCTAATCTATCATAAAGGAAAAGCATGCAATGTGGTCGTGACTAATGACATTTCCCCCAACCCCTTCATAAACATACCGGAAGTGGAAGACCTAGAATAGACGAAGCAGGGGACGGGAAGAACCTCGACCGAACCATAGAGCGCCGAAAATTTGCAGCAATCATCCGCGGGTATTGTGAATATATGTTCTCGGACCAATCTTCACGCAAGATAAGAAGATATATCCGCCAGGACACGGCTAGTCGGACTTGCGGGAAAGTTCTCGATGCCTGGGCCTCGATGAGATAGTTTGTCGAAGAGGGATATTGTCTTGTCTCTTGCGAGAGAAGGTAACGTCCGTGGGCAGCTCAAATCTTGCTCGCTTCCTTCCCATCCATGCTCAAAGGAGCCGATAGCCAACTTTGCGCGGCATCGGCTCAGCCAGATAACGTGCGAACGAAAAGCCGGCGGGACCAGTCTTTCAAACCTCTCCGACATCGCGGGAGTGGCTACGCCTGAGCGATACCTGCCCGCGTGTTGCCTTGAACTCCTTCACGCGTTTAGATGTTGTCGATATCGGCCTCCTTCAAGTTGGCGCCCTCGTCGTCACTGCTGCGATCCTCGTCGAACTCGAAGCCGATGCCGCCCTCGTCACCCTCGCCGCCGTAGGTGTCGGTCTCGTTAATCTTGGCCGTTTCGGGCAGCTCGCCATAGGCCTTGAGCGAGCGGGCCTCGTCGGCGTTGTACTTGAGGATGACGTCGCCCTTCTCGTCCTGGTAGTCGCGCAGCGACAGCAGGATGATGTCGCCCTGGTTGATCCACACCTTCTTGCGCATCTTGCCGCGGATGTGCGCCAGCCGCTTCTCGCCGTCGAAGCATTGCGCTTCCAGGCGACCGTTGCCGAGCATCTTGATGACTTGGGCGTATTCTGTGGGAGCATAGGTTAGTGGCTTGTTGCGCGCTTTTTTTTTTTTTTTTTGGTGGATGGTTGCGGGGGTGTGTGAATGGTCGGGCATGACGCCGCGGGTGGCGACTATCAAGACATACCTTGACCCTCTTCCTTGAAGATCAACTCGCGCTTGAGGTTGTCATTCTCGTTCTTTCCCCTTCTGCGGTTCTTACCGCCCTTTCCCTTGTTCTTAGGCATGGCTGCGTATGCGGCGCTACTTTAAGCCGACAAGTGTGTGGTGGAGAGTGAGTGGACAAGGTTCTTGCGCAGCGGGGCTAAAAGCGGCGGCGCAAGGTCGGGGCGGGGGAGGAGTCGGAGCGCGACGACCTGGGAAGCGAACGACGTAGGTGTGGAGGGAAAGCGAGAGCGGTGTGGGCTGGCTCGATATATAGCCGCTGGCTAGGCTGGCTTTGCAGACAAAAGCCATCATGACTGGACAAAAGCCTTGGTCTAGCTTGTGGCGCGATAATCGCCGGGTGGCGGGGCAGTTTTTTGTCGGGTTGTGCAAGAGGGCGGCGGACGCCCCGTGACAGCGCGTGGTTGGCCAAAACGTCCGCTCGCCGATCCGACGCGAGGCCAGAGCTCCTCCGGCAACAACAATTATACCATAATTTGTATACAAACAACAGCGAAGCTCTCCACACGCGAAAGCACCTCCATGCGACCAGCGCCACCGCATTCGCCATGGCTGCCGCCCTGCAGAACCAGCGCAACCTGATCTTCGCCTCCGTCTTCCCTTTCGCCGCCCAGTCCCACGGCTCCTACCATTCCTCCTCCGCGCATCCCACTCCGCTCTCCGCCGCCGTCACCTCGCATGACAACACCTTTGCGACGCCGAGCCACCACCATCACCACCCCACACGCGGCCACCACACCCACCACCACCATGACCGCGGCACCTCCCACAACAACCCCAAGCTCGTCCAGCGCAACGTCGCCTGGAACACGGCAACCCGCTTCCTAAAGCTGCCCGAATGGCACCCACCCACCGGGACCGGCACCGGCAACGCCAGCAGCGCCGGCGGCCCCCGCCCGCGCAAGCACCACCGCCTCAACGCCGACGTCGAAGAAGCCCTGCGCTACCTCCTCATCGGCGACGGCCGGCCGGACAGCGAGTACGACGTCAGCCCCAGCAGCGGCGGGCTCTTTCCAGACCTGCTGGAGTGGTACACGAACGAGGCGCGCGAGCACTTCGTCGGCTGCGTGCGGCCGGCCGTGCTGGCGGCGTGGCAGCTGCCCGTCGCGACCGCCGCCGCGTGGGACGTGCTGGACGCCACCGTCGCGACGCTGCGTGCGGCGCAGGCCTTCTACTTCGCGCACCTGGACGAGTGCATGCTGCCCGTCGTGCGCGAGGCGGCGGGCGACGTCGGCGCGGAGAAGGTGGCGAGGAAGTTTAGGAGGGATTTGCATGCCATTGTTATGCACGCGCTGCCGCAGCAGCGGTTTGCGAAGACACTGGCGTGGGTGCTGTTTGATGCGGGCTGCAGGCTGTTTGGGCTGGAAAAGGAAGATCAGTGGTACAGGAGTGGAGAGGAGATCGAGGAGGGCCAGATCGTCAGGGAACGGGTTGCTGGGTTGTTGAGGGAGTTGAGGGATGTGGGGTTGGGCGGTGATCAGGCGCAGAGGGCGGCTGCGCAGGCGATGGATAGCTTGATGGATGCTTTCATCGGGAGTCATCATATGAAGGTGGACTGGTACGGGAGGAAACCAATGACCCGGGTTCTGCGCGAGTGGATCAAGGACGGATACAGTCCTTTTATCAGGGAGATCTTATCATGCTTAACGGGTGATGAAGAGATGTTTGAGGCTAATGAAGTTCAACAATGGACGAATATGGCAATTGGGAGATTAGGAAGAGCAAGAGTGGAGAACCTCTTCGACTACATTGTCAATTGGGATCGGTCACTGGGCGCTATTCTGGACTTGAAGGTAAATCTACGCCCGTTGCGACCGTTTCGGTTCGTATCCAGCTGACAGGCGCAGGAATACATCACATCTCCAGCAGCAAGGAATCACCTCACAAACAGCTTCTTACAGCAGGTTGTCCGCCGACTTTTGCATGCCGGAGCTACAACAACACACATTCTTGACACTTACATTTACGTCATCCGTGCCTTTATCGAGCTAGATCCGAAAGGCATCTTGCTCGAGAAGGTGGCCAGGCCTATCCGTCGTTACTTGAGGGACCGTGAGGATACGGCTCGCATCATCGTTTCCAGTTTATTGGCAGACGTGGAAGACGAATCTGGCGCTCGCATCGACCTGAGTCCGGACATCAGTGCCGAGATTGCGGAAGAAATGCTTAACCCCGTCGCTTCAAATGTTCAAGATGAAGACCAAGAGCTGAACTGGGCAGACATGAATTGGATGCCGGATCCGGTTGATGCCTCACCTGAGTACAAGAAAGCAAAGTCCGAAAATGTCCTCGCATACCTGCTGAGCTTGTATGATCGAGAGGATTTTATCAATGAGCTGAAGAACATCCTTGGAGAGCATCTCCTTAAAAATGAGGACTCGGACTTTGAGAAGGAGGTAAGTGACTTCAACCTTGCCATATGATGCATCTGCTGACTTGTCTTTTAGATCCGTCTCCTGGAGCTCTTCAAGCTGCGTCTTGGCGACAGCAATCTCCAAGCCTGCGAAGTCATGCTTAAGGACGTACTAGAGTCCAAACGTATGAACAAGCAAATCCACCAAAGTCTAGAAAAGCACTCAAATGTGTACCACAATATCCCCATCGAACTCAACTCCCAGATCCTCTCCTCCTTCTTCTGGCCCTCGTTACGCGAGGACGAATTCCGTCTCCCCGAACCAATCCAACAGCTCATGAAAGAATACGACGCTGGCTTCGAAGGCATCAAAGACATGCGCAAACTCCACTGGCTCCCCGCTCTCGGCCGCGTCACCGTCGCCCTCGATTTCGACGACCGGTCACTCGAGCTCGAAGTCCTCCCCTGGCAAGCCGCAGTCATCTACGCTTTCCAGGAAGATGACAACAACAACCCCGAAAACGAAGACGACGACGACGACCTCCCGCTAACCGAAGAAGAAGAACGCGAGCGCCAACGCCGCGCGCGCCTCCGCGCCGTCGGTGCCTCGGACGTCGCGCCCACGCCCGAGAAGCCCAAGAAGAAGAAGCCGCCCGTCACCAAGACGGTCGAGCAGCTGGAGACGGCGCTCGAGATGGACGAGGCGCTGCTGCGCTCGGCGCTGACGTTCTGGGTCGGCCACCGCGTCCTCATCGAGCAGGCGTCCGGCGACGCCTTCGCCGTCATCGACTCGCTGGCCGAGCTCGACGCCGACAAGGAGGCCGCCATGGCCGCCGAGGAAGCGCGCGAGCGTGCGGAGGAAGAGGCGGCTGGTGCGGCGGTCAAGAGCGCGGACGACGTGCTCGTCGAGAATATGCAGATGTACAGGCAGTTCGTCATCGGTATGCTGACGGCGAACGGGCGCATGGGCGCGGATAGGGTGTGCGGGATGCTGAAGGTGGCGCTGATGGGGGGGTTCCCGTTTGGCGTTGAGGAGGTGGGGGTGCTGCTGGGGCGGATGGTGGAGGAGGGTGTGTTGGTGCAGGCGGGCGATGGGTTTGCGGTGAAGAAGTAGTATGCTCACTCTTGGAGTTGGGGCGTGATCGTTATGATTAACATGGGTGGGCGTTTTTGGGGTGGTAGAGGGACGGGTAGGTAGCATTTCGCTGGTGGTTTACGCGGGTCCTGCTGTTTCTTGGTAGTGAGTCGCTGCTGCTTTGAGATGATATTGTCAAAGGCAGTTGGCACTGGTAGCGAAGTTTGGGCTTGAACATTAAAGTTTGCCAGCTTTCGCCAGGGCTTCTAGTAATTCAAATAGTCTTGGCAGTTTGAAACAGTTTCGCAATTCAGATCGAGCTTTGTTTTTACCTACTCAGTTTTAGCCTCCACTGAGTGAATTAATATTACACATCCCAAAATACGAGATAAATTAAATCAGCCGAGAATCATCTGGATAAAAGGAGGCAGGGAGGAGTGGTAGGGGTTTAGCAGGCATGAGTAAGGATACGGTAGGCGTGTGGCAAGGGCGTAGCAAGGGTATAGCAAGGGTGTAGCTGGGGTATCAGGTAAACTAGTCGTAAGTTCGAAATACTGAGGAAGGCATGTAAGCTAATCCGCGACGAAATTACCTGCAGTCTGGTACCAAAATTTACCTAAGCTTGCTTGATTTACTCGGTGGGAGCAGTGGCTTTCATACCGACCTAAATATCCAGCTCGCTACATTGTCCCTTGGCTATCGAGAGAAGAACTCACGTTTACTGCGTAAGCATAACGACCTTAAAACAACACCTGTAGTTGATAACATTGTCACTGTGTCGTATAACATGTAACGCTATGGCTTGGTACAATCAGAGAGGAAAAGATGGCATAGGCAAATCGAACCCCGTTGGGCTAGATGGCCGCTTGATTCGCTCACAAACCGTACGCGTCATTTTGTGGCGGTCTAGCCTTGCCCGCCAGGAACGTCTCTTGTGGGGCTATCCTACGGGCGCTGGACTTGGGCGGAGTCTATACCACGCTGATCAATAGAGTCGGCTACGCAGTACGTATCCGTCACTTGGCTTGCAGCGCGTGAAACACAATATACCATTAGTGTATGAACCGCTGGGCTGTCCGGCCGGCGAACGCAGATTCCAACCGCGCCACCGTTCGGTAAGTGATCATGAGGGGCTTGAGGCTGAAGGAAGCGAGCGTGTTGTAATTATTATTTGCCCTCGCCCCGTTGCCCGCCCCTGCTTTTGCTCCGATTATGTGCGGCACGGAGGAGAACTTCGTTTAATCCTTACACGACCCTTCGATTCCTATTGGCCGTAGCAGGGTCGGAAGCCATGGCCATGCTTCCGCGACACCAAGGCCGGCCATTGGCCGCAAATGCCATCGCGGAGACGCGGAAGGCTCCGCTACCCGCCCCCCCAACGTCCCGGCTGCTAGAATTAGACTAGTGTGCAGCACTGGTGGTAAGCACAAGGCTCTATCAATTTCCCTAAAGAACATGCCCTTTTTTTTTTCCTCTCAATATCTGGCATCGATCTCAGCCACCTACACTCCAAGCCTGTACATTTTTACTTCTCGTTCTCCCATCATTTAATAGTCCCTCATCTCCAACGCGAAAGTTTTCGACTTGATTCACCAACGCATAGTTGTGCGCTAGGACATCGTGTCTGCAGTATGCTCAGGACCGGTTGGTAAATGATTCTTGAGTCTTGACCTTGGGGAAACTTTACTGATTGAAATTTTGTAGAGACGACCTCATCCTCACCTTCGCCGTCGATGCCACCGGTAGTACAAGAACGCCCTCAGGGATGGTCCAAAGAGGCATTGCTGGCTCTCTTAGCGCTGTTGGCTATGATTCTATTACCAGCAATCAGATGTATCGTTCGAAAACATTGGTCTCTGGTGAAGGAATTCTATCGCACGAAATTCGGACGGGAAGCGGACAATGGTGGGTTGTTATGGAATCAACGTCAATTTTTAGGCTGATGTATGGTGTTTAGCAGATGGTGCCCATGACCTGGATGAAGCGGTTCTTCTCGTACCGTTGATATTCGAACGTGGTGCAGAAGAAGATCAACTTGATGCGCCCACAACAAGCGATTGAGCTCAATTGCACTAGAGGAGCCTACTCACTCTTATTCCACCCTACGATTGGTTCAACATTTTTAATTCATGGTTATGTTGGAAGCAAATTGTGTTGAAACCGAACCTTTCGTGCCCGGTGGCCTTCGATACTCCCACGCTAGCATTTATCGTTTAATAGCTACAATCTTGACTTTGAGGTAACAGCTCTCGTTCAAACATACCGTTGGATGACAATTAAACCTAGATCACACTTCCGGGGAAGAGTTCATCTTTACTGGATAACGATAAAACGCAGGAGATCTGTTTGAAGATATAAAGCAGATTAAGTGAGTACAACGCCTCAATCTCACAGAATGAAATATGCCACCTCCGACACTACAGCAATGCCCATTACTTCCTTTCAGGATGCCACCGCTCAATAGAGCATAACATCCCACAAATCACATTTGCACCGATGACTAGGATCAGACGGAAGATACTCCAACCGCCCCCACCTGTTAACAATCTTCTCCGACAACGACTCAGACACCGGCTGCCACCGCTGGTCCCTCGTGCGCAACTCAGCAACCAAAACGATGCCCCTACCGTCCTCAGTCTCGACGAGCTGCAGCCCTCGCGCCGTGAGGCTGAAGTCGCCCCTCCCGTCCGCACGCGGCATCGACAACCAATCGAAAAGGCCGTCGTCGTTGTCGAGCAACTCGTCCAAGTTGATGCGCGCCTCCTGCCAGCACCCCACCACGTCGCCCGCGTGCAAGCTCTGCGCGCATTCGACGCTGAAGTAGACGTCGCCCTTGCCGCCGCCGCTTTCGCCTTCTTCTTCTTCTCCTCCTCCTCCTCTTTCCATCGTCAGCAGCCGCGGGCGCCGCATGGGCAGGAAGCCCCCGAGAGCGCGCTGGTGACGACACGCTACAATGTCGTTTAGAGCGAGGAAATACTGGGATGGATGTGACCTGATTTGCTGAGTGCTGGGCAGCACGAGGCGGCCCGGCATCGTCATCGCTGCCGTTGTTATTGTTGACGTTGACGATGATGTTGGGCCGGGCGGAGGTGGTAGGCTGGCGACGTCGTAGCAGCCCTTCGCGCCGCGCAGATGCGTGCGCTTGGCAAGCCAGCCCGCCGCCGTCTCCTGGTGCCAGAAGGCGACGGCGCGGCGGGCGAGGGCGAGCAGGATCTCCGGCTCCAGCTCCTCCGCCGCCGAGTCGTCGGCGAGCAGCCCGTGGCCGGCGCCGGTGAGCAGGGCCATGTCGATGGCTAGGCGGCGTAGGGGGGAGGAGGGGAGGGTGTTGTCGTAGACGAGGGAGAGGGTGGAGTTGTTGGGGAGCTGGGTGAGGGTGCATGGCGTTTGGAAGGCGTGGGGTTTGGTGATGAGGTCGATTAGGGAGTGGGTTGTGGCGTTTTGCAGCGATGGCATTTGCAGTTTGTCGCCGAGGATCCAGAGGCTGAAGAGGGTGTCGACCGTGTGGGAGAGGTTGGTGTTTTCGTGCGTGGCGGCCTGGTCTTCTTGCTCCGTCATCTCGTGGTCATCGTCTTCGTTGAGGCAGGAGTCAAGATTGCCAGTGCGAAGCCAAGCTGCGAGGTGTTGGAAAAGTGATGGATCATCGTCATGCAACGGCACTCTCTTAGTTTTGGACTCGATAAAGTGGCCGCTCATGGCACCTCTGAAGAAGCCACTGTGCTTAACGAGCAGAGCCTCGTCGATGTTGAACTCGAAAGGAGGGGATCCGACCTCCACAACAACGAAGCATCTGGGAATAGGCCATTCAGCATGCGATATTCGAATGCAATTGCAGACACGTGTATTCCCACCTCGACTCTGAATTGTCCATTTTCGGGCGGTGATGTCACGGAGGCTTGGATAAGGCTGGTGTTTGTTGCTACTACCACAGCTTGTCGACGTTCGTTGAGTCAGAGAATCGCGCAAGACGGTCAGGGCGTGTTTAATCAATAGAGTAAATCTTATGTGAAGAGATGATGGGGTGAGATGCAAAGAGGTAAGAACCGGTTGTTTTAGGCAACAAGCCGCACGGACCGAACCGGTGTGACGATGTGTGACGTGGAAAAAAACGTAGGATTGGTCGGAATATTCAGCTCGAACGCGGTCATTATTTAGTTTCCATCTGCCAGAAATAGGTTTGATGTAGTTGGTAAAATCATGGTCTAGCTGACTATGGGCAAATCGGATCGGAAGTCGCAACGCAAGTGGCTGGTCGTTTGGTACTGCCCCCAATCTGGAACGTTAGCCTCCTTCCTGTCAAGAGCATTGGAACAGAGTGTTTGGCACACTAAAACTTAAAACCAGAATATAAAGGTCAGCCACTGGTAAGGTCTCGCTAAGTAGTGGACACATCTGTTGACGGTTGCACCAGCACGATGGGAATAAGGAGTAGTCCGTCCTCCTCACTTCCTTCAGGCCCGGTCCCTGATATCCATTAGGTAATGTTTATATACGTAGGATAAATTGGAACTGCACTTACGTCTCAAGGATTGCGCCCACTTCTCCTTCAATCTGCGAACATATCGGCGTATGGAATAGTGAGCACATGGCAGGAATACCATGATAAATACCGCCACCAATGCCAGAAGCGCCTCTTTGGACCATCCTGGAGGATGAGGAGAAGAGGAGCTGTGCTCTGAGTCAATCAAGGTACCTGTTGATGGGCCATCAGGTCAAATCAAGCATCTTCCAGCGCAGAGGTGTGTACCATTATTAGTGGGTGACATTGGAGGTGATCAGTGATGGATATGCAGAAATACAGAACCTTGTTTATGCCCAAGTGTATTGCAGCAGGTCACGCGTAATGAAGTTTTGAAACCTGAGCAGAAGCGGCCAACTAACGAGATCGTGATGACAACGAAAGCAGCGCAGATAGCGCGCTTTATGTCGAGGCCGAACAGCGAATGCTGACATCAATACTGACAGTAAAAAGGCTCAAGAGCTGCCGGGCACAAGATCTGACGCGCCCGCAGCACATAAGGCTGAGCAAGTATGCAGGATATAACTCTGGATGCCGGAGCTGCACAGCTCAGCTTGACCGAGATTGTAATTATGCTGCTCCTCATTCCAACTTCTGTTTGGATCAAATACGAGCAGAAGCGTGGTGGGAGGGAGAGGCTGAGCTGACGAACTGGATACGTAACTCAAGGCCCGCCAAAACTTTCTACCCGGCCTATCAGCTTTTCGAATGAGCCTAGACGGCTGCAGTACGGATTTGAGACTTCCGAAACATAGCAACGCCTCCGCGTTACATCTGATCTGCCGCAGTTCCTGCTGCACGATGATGGATGGTCGATGTCACCCATCACCGCCCAGCTCGAGCACTAGCCAATCGCTATCTAACCAAGATCCCGAGAGTCGAATCGGAATATTTACTCTCCTGGTACCCTGCACTGCCCGCGAGGTGCACTACCAACAATCCCTGTCCAACCCAATATTTGCTGCAAACACACGCTGACCGCCGCATGACCACTCGCCCCGAATTTGAAACAGCCCCCAGTACCCATCATCATCGGCCTCGTAATTCTCCGGGGCAACAGATACGCCTTTTCCCATTCTCTGATTACATCGAATGTAACGCTGCAAGCCACACTCCCGGTGTACGCAAATTGATCAGCGGGGGGCGGTTCTCCAAAACCTGCGAATGCATTATCTTCCGTCTCACCTCATGGCTGCATGGGAACCATGTGTGGTGAGTCTGGAAAATACACCCCTGGCAGCCCAAAAGACGTAGTGCCGGGTGCACTATTGTTCACTTGTCCACGCAAATATCAAAAGGCTCAAGGAAAAAGGAAATTTTAGAATGCATTCCTCTTCTCCTCTCGTTTCAGTTCAGTGTGTTAACATGAGAATACTGTCTCCCCGCAGCTTTGTATGCTCTTTTTTGAAGAACAATCAGTGGAATTTCAAGATTTTCCCCAGCGCTGGTTTCTTTTTGGGTCTTTACAGGCTTTTCATGGCGGCCAATTGAACATCCAACGTGACAGCTCAGATCAGCTCTAATTCTGTCTTTCGTAGTCTTTATAGATACCTCCCTGTCACGAAAACGTCGGTTTCAAAGTCCCCGCAATTCTTTGCTGTATCCTCAACGGCAGGAGCGCCTCATACACATGCTTTAGCCACTCCGCCAACACTGGCCTTGTAACAGCCGGATCCACGATCTCCTCGATTCCAAACGCATTCGCAGTCCGAACCGGGTTCATCAAACGCTTGTACTCTTGCTCTAGCTCTTTATACCTCTCTTTCATCCTGTCTTTCCCTTCTTTCCTCTCAGTCTCCTTCAACTCATGAGAGTGGCTAGCTTCGATGCCGCCGTCAAGAGGGAGACTGCCCCATTCACCACTAGGCCATGCTACGCGCATGTGCGGGTCGCGAGAGTCGACCATGATACCGCCGGCCACGCCATAGACGCGGCGTACGATGACGGAGAAGATGGGGATGGACGTGCTGTAGTAGGTCGTCGCTAGCGTGATGCCGTGACGCATCGTCGCCGTGCGTTCCGCGACGGTGCCCACGGCATAACCCGGGATATCGACGAACTGTACGACGGGGATGTTGAAGACGTCGCAGAACTTGAGGTGTCTGGTGATCTTCTGAGACCCAAGAGCATCGAGAGCACCGGCATTGACTGTGTATGTTTTGTTAGCTACATCCCCAAATGTTTTCACTTCAATTTCAACGAACCTTCACAATTCAAAGACAGGATACCGACAGACCGTCCACCTATACGAGCTAGCCCAACAATGGCGGTGGTTCCCCACAGTGCCCCGATCTCGAACCAAGTACCCTTGTCAACCACAGTGGTAATGATTTTCCTCGGGTTGTACATCCGTTCTCTTTTCCGTGGAATAACTGAACGCAGCTCCGGCGACGTCCGATCGCTCGGATCGTCATTTGCAAGCAACGGCGGCACTTGAGTGCCAGAGTCCGGCAGGAAGCTCAGCACCGTCCTCAACTGCTCGAAGCATTCCGCCTCATTCGCAGCCAAGTTGTCAATCGTGCCATTAGTACAATGCACCGCCGGCCCGCCCAAGTCTCTGAAACTCAGCCCCTCCTCAAACGTCGCGCCTACCGAATAACGTCAGCCATCCTGCTCTCCCAGCCCCCCACCGCACCCCTCCTCCTCCTCCTCCAAAAAAAAAAAAAAAACACTCACCAGCCACAACCTTCGGCCCAGCATTAAACAACGCCCCCACATCGCCCGCCATGACGCTGAAATGGCACGCCGTGACGCGCGCCGCGCCCAGCCCGATGGCCGGCCCCAGCACGGCGCCGACGTTGGGGATGCCTTCGTTCAGCTGCGCCACGACCTCGCGCCACCCCATCATCGGCGGCACGTACGACCAGCCCTCGGTGCGGATCGACGACACCGACCCCCCGCCGCTCGACCCGTCCACCAGCTTGACCACCGGCACGCGCAGAGACAGCGCGAGCTTCTCGCCGTACACGCTCTTCGCGGCTTGCGCGCCGTCGGCGTGGCCCGCGCGCAGGGTGAAGTCGTCGGCCGTGAGGAGGATGCGGCGGCGGGTGGTGGTGGTGGTGGTGGTGGTGGGGCTGGTGCTGAGGAGGGTGCCGATGCCGAAGACGTTGTTGGAGGGGGTGAAGGCGGTGGGGGTTTCGTGGAGGGGGTTGGATTGGGGGTCGGGCTGCTTCCAGGTCACGTCGCCGCTCGCGCTGCCGATTTCGTGGAAGGGCGAGGAGGGGTCGAGCAGCTGGGCGATGCGCTCGCGTACCCAGAGCTTGCCAGCGGCTTTTTGGCGCGAGTAGCCGCGGTGTGAAGGGTCGGGCGTGCGGGCGATGGTGTGGAGTGTGTTGAGCTGGCTGAGGATGTCGGAGTAGTCTGCTGGGAGGGAGGTGGTGGCATCGCGTCGGCTGCTGCTGCGGCGTTTCTTGTCGTTTGGGGCATTTGGGGTGGTGGATGGAGAGATGTGATTGGAGACTTGGGCGAGGCGTGAAGCTGCTGCGCTCTTTTGGCTATTGTTGTCGTTGTTGTCGGCCATTGTGGCTGCGTAGAACGCCAATTGATGGCATGAAGGTGCCTGGTGAGAACTACGGGATTTTTGGATTACATGGAAGATGTTGGTCGAAGTGGTGGTGTTGGAGAAGCTTGGACGCGGTGGAGCTCCATTTGCCTCGGTCCCTGAGCTACCCCACGTTGATGTCTGCCGATCCTCGGTGGAGCTTCCTCGGTCTGGCCACGACCATTTCAAGACTTCCATTGCCTCAGATCAACGTGAGAAGTACAACTCCGCGTAGTTCTGGCTTGGGTTATTGCTGCAACGCAACTTCCAGGAATTACCCAAAATGGCTAGACCACCTCCTCGTCCTATCAAGCGCCTTCTTGTCTGCAATCGGTGCGTATTGCCCCAACTCGATGTACCCTGCCAAATTGCTCACTTTTACTCTTCTACAGCGGCGAGATCGCAACCCGCATCATCACCGCCGCGAGGGAGCTCTCCATCCCCACCTATGCCGTCTACACCAGCAATGACACTTCTCACGTGCGCCACGCCACGCGGGCAATTGAACTGCCCAGCACCTCCTCTTACATGGACATTCCGTTCTTGATCACCCTCATTAAGCAACACGACATCGATGCCGTCCATCCGGGCTACGGCTTCCTTTCCGAATCTGCCGAATTTGCACGACGGGCGTGGGAAGAGGCGGGTGCGGCAGTCGTGGGGCCAGGATGGGGCATCCTCGAGCAGACCGGAGACAAGTTGAAGGCGAGGAAGCTGGCCGAGGAATGTGCGTGATACTATTTCTTTTTATTCGATTCTTTCTTTCTCTTCTTTTTCTATCTCTCCTTCATATTCCTCCTTTTCTTCATCATGTTTTACTACATATCTTTCTACGTCTCCTCATTTTCTATCATAAACGCCTCTTCCTTAGTAGAACGCCATCTCTCCAACACAACAATGCCCGAACCCCCAACTAACAAAGGCCGACCGCCCCCACAGGCTCCATCCCCGTCACCCCAGCCCTTTCCCACCCCACCTCCTCCATCCCCACCCTCCGCGCCTTCGCCACGTCGACCGGCTACCCGATCATGATCAAAGCCGTCGACGGCGGCGGCGGGCGCGGCATCCGGCTGGTGCGGACGGACGGCGAGCTGGACGCGCAGGCGGCGCGGGCGATCGAGGAGTCGCCGTCGCGGCAGGTCTACGCCGAAAAGGCCATGGTGGACGGCTTCAGGCACGTCGAGGTGCAGATAGTCGGAGACGGCGCGGGAGAAGTGCGGCACCTGTGGGAGAGGGAGTGCAGCGTGCAGCGGCGGTGGCAGAAGGTCGTCGAGGAGGCGCCGAGCACGATTGCAGATAGGGAGGTGGTGGGGAGGGTGATTGCGGCGGCGGTGGGGATGGCTGAGAGGGTGAGTTTGAGTTTTTTCTCTCTTGGTGCCTAGTCGGATGGCGTTGGATCTTGCAAAGCACCGCTAACCCAACCCAACCCACCAGCTCTCCTACTTCTCCCTCGGCACCTTCGAATTCCTCCTCCACCCCCACACGCACGCCTTCTACTTCCTCGAAATCAACCCGCGCCTCCAAGTCGAGCACACCGTCACCGAATCCATCCTGCCCGGCCTCGACCTCGTGCAAACTCAACTCCTCCTCCAGCAAGGCATCGCCC
>JAUJDW010000020.1:414812-513291 GCA_030512325.1 Lasiodiplodia hormozganensis | reverse complement strand
GGTGGGTACGCTGACTAGCCGGCTCAGGGTTTAACTTCACGAATCGACCGACCTTTTCCAACAAGGCTAAGCAAGACGCGGGCCTTAGGATGATCGTATGGCGTCCGCCATCGCTCGCAAGTGCGCCCCGGCCACAGCGGCCGCCTCCCTCGGCCCCTGTGGCTCCCACGCGATAATCCTTGCAAGATCGAGTTTGTCACAAGATAAGTGGGTTCGTATTGCTGTCACTCTGACACGCCAAGCAGCCCAAGCCCGCGAGCACGGCCGCGCGCGCTGCATCATGCCATGCGCGCGCCGGCGCTGCTGCTGCCCTGCGGCGCTGCGGGAGCTGGAGCGGGCGGGCAGACTCACACGCGGCGCGCGACAGTTCGAGAAGCGGCGAAGGGCGCTGGAATGCATGCGTGCGAGCCGCCAGGGGCCCCCGCCGCGGGCGGGCAGGGAGAGCGGGCGACAGCCGGGCACAGAAAGCCAAAAGGCGGCGTGGGTGCGACTCGCCCGGCCGCGCGCCTGCCGTCAGACTCGCCAGCAGCAGCTCTCTCCTTGCGCCCCAACTGCACCAGTGGCAGCCGGCGCAGAGCCGCTGCAACTCATTCGGCTCTCATCCGGGGCGCTCTCGGCCGTGCAGCCGTCTAGCACGTTTTCTTCAAGCTCTGCCCGCCCACACGCCTGCGCCCGGCCCAAAGTGCTGACCCGGGTTTCAGAGCTGCAGCACCGTTGGCCCTCGTCGGCGGCCAGGACGCCCCCGTTGCCGTGTAACGCGCGATGAGACCTGCCGCCTGCGGTGCAGAAGGTGGCCGGGCGTCGCATTCTAGAACCGCCGCTCCACCGGGCGTCGTCGGGTCGGGGCAGGCTGGCAGGAGGGGAGCGGGGCGGGGACAGGCGCGCGGTGGGTGTTGCACGTACGCAAGCAGACAGCCGGGCGGCTGGCTGTTATGAGTCCTGTCGCCTGCAAGCGGGCATGCAAGCTGACCTGTCGCATGCGTTGCCGCACGTGTTGCGCGCCGGGCTGACGGCCACACCGCTGCTCAGCCGGCGACGACGCAGCAGTGGGGATCGACTTGAGATCTTCATCTCTGCCTGCCTCCCATGCCACCACGTGCCTCCCCGCACCCAGGCCACGTTTTGCGGCCGGGATGCGCCGCGGCTGTCCTTCATCCTCTCAGCCAATGCCAGGCACGCAAGCATGTTCCTGGCTGCAAGGCCGCCCGCCACACCGGTGCGCGCACAGCCAGCCAACGCCGGCGCGCTGGAAATTGCATCCCTTATACTTTGCGCCCGTTCGCCCTCCGCGCGTGCTGCATCCGCCCGCGGCGACGAGACGCGCGGGAGCGGCGGCGCTGGCCGGAGGGTGCGCGCGTTTGGCGCGCGCTGGGAGAAGCGGGCCCGACCGCACATTGCTCCGGACACGTGCAGGAGTGCCCCCCGACGCCGACCCCACGTTGCGCTCAATCCAAAACACTCATTTTGTGTGCACCCGAGACGAAACGAGTCTGACAGCGCGCTCCACCTTGGCGACCCGGCAGCGCGGTGCGGCCCTCAGCGCAGCCACGGGCTGACGGAACACTGGAGGACGGGCGGCCATAGCGAGCGAAGGAGCACGCTGCTGCAGACCGTGAAGTGCATTGTCGCCCCTTTAGGGCTAGCCGCGGCTGGAGATAGCAGGCCAGCGCGAGCCCGCTAACGCCGGCGGTCCAGGCACAGGAACACCGCCAGTGCATGGAATGCCTCTGCAGGCGGGTGCAAAACGACCGAGGCACGGTCGCATTGCGTGCGTCTCGGCGGGCTAGGTGGTACGGCGGCGCGGGTGCAGCGTCGGTCGCTGGGAGGGAGGCTCTCTGCGGATATAAGCCGTGCCATGACGACGGCTCATTCCCGGCACGCCTCGTCGAGATGACGAGAACCGCGCGGATCGCTCTCGAGCCGCCCTGAGCCGTGCTGCGCGCCGAGTCATGACGCCGAAGCCAAGTAGGGCCGGCAGCGATTTCCACGTGGCACGGTGGTGAGCAGTTCCTTTTCGCGCAGGGTGAAGTCCCAATTTGCCCGCCAGAGCCCAAACGCCTCCGGTGCGCGGCCGGCGCCCTCTCCGACGGCCTGCTGCTATATAGCAGGCGTTCGGCCGCGGCGGGACCCGCAAGCTAGCGCGTCGGCCGACATGGCGATCTCGCACCTGCATCTGCTGATTTTTTCCCTCACCGCGTTCGTGAACGGCGCCTTAGGCCTCATCAGCCCACGTGCTGTGGGCTGACCAGGCCCCGCCGCCTCTCTTCAGCATGCCGTCATGCGAGGGCCCGCGCCCTGGAAGATGCCGCCGCGACTCAGCAGCTCTCGCATTGCTTCCCGAAGCGGTAGCCGCAGGAGTCAACGGGGCATCACAGCTCCAACGGCGAGCTTCGTGGCTGCACTGGCCGCGATTGGCGGGCGATTTGGAATATGGGGCACTTGGAGCACCTTGATCGGCTGCGGCTAGGTCCAGCAAGGCAAGCCAGGGGCGAGTCGAATTTTGCGGCGGCATGATGTCGTAGCGCATTCCAATGTCGCAGCCCGCACGTAAGGGCGGCCGGCGAACCACCGCTCGCCGCCGCGATCGCTCGCTGCACAGCTTCGCGCAGAAACACGCTCGCGATGCGGGATCGCCGCCAGCCACCTCGTGGGCGACAGCGTGCGTCGGAGCAAACGTGCGGCAGGAGACGAGCGCACGTGACGGGGCTGGGAGTTCCATGGGAACCAGGGGGGCGGGCAACGACGTTCGCTGCATGCGGCGGCTGCGACGGCTGTGTGTCGCGGCTGAGAGGCTGCTGTGGCTGCACACGACGTGCCACCAACGCGAAACATAGCACACAAGCACAACACCAGGGCGGCGCGCAAGCTTCACCCCCGCGCACCGCACGATCGCTCAGCACCCGGAAACGGCGTGGCCAACACGGCCCTGCCCCGAGGGAAGGAGGGTGGCCGCTGCAGCTTCGTCCGTACCCGCTCTCCTCGTTCTCCACTAACACGTGGCATTAGCTTAGCCTTCCCGTCGCAATGCCCTTCCCGCGTCTTCCAGAAGCTTTCCTGTGCCGCATCTTCATCGTCAACCCATCAGTGGGCTGTCGCCGCTGGATCTGCCGCCCGCGTGGCCCAGTAGATCTGCATGTGATCAGATTGATACTGACCCACTCGCCTGCTCCCTCACCTGCGAGCGCCGGCAATCTCTCGTCACTGTTGTCAGCCTGGTCCCACTGGCTGCGGCGTTCTAGGAGGTGCAATCGAACTCCAGCGCACGCGACTCTGATTGGCCGTCGCTTCGAATCACCCCTGCCACATATTCCATCGCATCGGTGTGATGGAAGAGCCGGATGACAGCTCCTCAGAATTTGGGTCGCCTCCCTGAGCCGGCGCTTAATGCGTGATGGTGTCGTCGACCCCTTTGTGACTGGGCCCCATCCCGTCACTCTGCATGCAGAGCCAGCTGCTTGTTGTCAGAACCGCTCGGATCGCAACCGACGGCCGCCTTCTTCCTGCCCGCCCCCGCTCCCTGGATAATGCCTCAGCATACGCTACGGCAATGCCGCAGTCTAGGCCCTGCTGACGCACTGGAGCCGTGGGTAAAACGGTCTTCCTCAGCGGCACGTCTCGTGGTATGCTCTGATTCGAGTGCTGCTGTGTGGCGGACGGGAAGTCGTACGACTCCTCCATTGCCGAGCTGGGTATCCCCTGTCTTACCTGCCCTCGCGCAGACACTGAGCTCCTTCCTTTCCTTTACGAGAGGTTAACTTACCTCCATGGGCGCGGTGTCTTCTACATCCGGCTCTGGGGAGCTGGATGGGTTTAAAAAAAGAATCGAGTTGAATCCGAAAAGGGACCAATGACGCTCGCGATCAGAGCTGACCGCAACGCTGGCGAAGTCGTAAACGAACTCGTGCCCGCGCAGCAGATCTCTGAGTCCAGAAACGCTGGACCCTTACTTCACTGATCACTCCGCACCGCTGCCTTGGTCACAGACCTCATGGAAGTGTGGGTGTTTTTTTCTAGAAGCCTGATCAAGCGGGGACATGGGTGTGGAGCAGAGGCGGCGCCGGCGGGCTACCGGAACCACTGATGAGGATCCCAAAAGCTTGTGGCTGCGGGAGGGAAGCTGAGTGTAGCGTGGCCTGAGTCGCAAGCGGGAAGATCGTCCCCCAAACCAGAGTCATTCCATTCTGGGACTCTCTGACCGAAGATTGGTCGTCAATCGATCAGGGGGCTGCTGATGCTAAAGCAGATTGTAGAGCGAGCGTGCCACGCGCGCTTGTTGCGCAAATTGCGTGGCGGTCAACCCTGCCAAAAAAGACCTGCGTCTCACTTTTCTCTGACTGAAGACTGAGGCCCCCCGACCTCGTGAGCAGCTAAGTGTGGCTAAGGCGGTTTCTGGTTTCCAAACAACGCGGCTTCACTGCACTGATCGGACTTCTTTCCGAGGAGCCACCGCGGGGTTTTGTTGACGGTGTTGTGCTACGGTGGGCTTTTCTAAAGGCACTACCCATGCCAAGAGGAAGTTGCCTTTGCGGTCTTGGAGAGGCCCTGTTGCCCAAGGATATAGGGCCGATTTTGGCAGAATAATAGCGTCCGGTCCGTCCTTGATATGTTTGGTCGCCTGTATAACGGACTCTCTCCTTTCGCGAGTACGAACGAACCCACTGTCGCACTGCTACTTTGACACCCTAGTGTGGAGCCCCTTCTTGAGTTGCCCACGCTCCCTGCTTAACGACTATCTCGATATGCCTTGTGCACGACCTGTCAGGCCGAATAGCCTCCGTTGCTGAAATCCGCATATAGGACACCGTAATGGCGCATCTCGCATCTCCTTTTTGGCTTGCGAATCACCGAGTCTACCGCGCATAGAACACGCCGCGGGCCCACTCGCGATGCTGCTGCAGACGAGCCGACGACGGGCAAGATGTCCGGAGGTCAGAGGGTATCGGAGAGGAAAGGGGCGTGGAGGGCCAACTCTCTCGGACCTCACTGTAGACCCTACTCGTCGCGACCCTCAACTAATTCTCGCAGCAAGCCTGGGAACCGCGACCATGTGCCAGCGCCGTGGCCATGCTAAGATTCACCAAGTACGTCACGATCCGAGCGACACGCCGCCGTACGACTCGATCGCATAACACCTGTTAGGGAGATGAGGCGCCGCTCAGTCGTTTCCTCCCCACCGCCTATACATATTTCGTCATACTCAGACGATGCTCTTGCCTTACTATTGAAGCATTCTGGGGGCCACAAAGCTTGCGCGTGTTGAAAAGGGGTAGGTAATCCGTTGCCCCTGATGCTGGAGGCCTTTGCGATGACCGTTTCCCGTGAGACGCAACTACCTGGCGCCCTCGAGATGCCCACGATCCGTCGTAGACTTCAGCCACAGTTCCATCTGGAAGATCTATAAGCGGAGCTTCTCCCGCATGCGATCTTCCGTGTCGTGGAATCGTCTGACCTCCCATCTTCGCTCATATTACTGTATAAAACGACAGTGGGCCCCGGATCTAAATCGCAGCTAACCTCCGTCGCGATAAATTCACGACAACTCCTTAGAAGGTGCCTTGTCAGTGAAAAGGGGGCCGACCGTTGAACCAACATGGATCGGTGATTGCGCCAACGGAGGCTGCGCCGGCCCCGCCCATACACCTTGCATTCAAACCGCTATCACCGACGGACTTACGAGTCATTTTGTGAGCAGTACTTCATCAGACAGATACAAGTCGTACTGCACTCATTCAAGGTTCCTCAGATGGGATCTTACACTCATCAAGACGAGTGCTGGTCACTGATGTTGAACTGTGCTGATCGTATGAGAACCCGGGGCAGAAACCGGCTTACTCTGGCAAAACAGCTCCCCAACGAGATTCCATCGACTCGATACTCGCCTTCTGAAGATCTTCGGCATACCGATAGCGCCGAGTTTCCCGATTCCTCGCCGTCGAATGCGGGTCGCTTCCGCACAACCGACTTCTAGACGGTCCGATAAGCGGATCTCTCGAGCAAACAGCTGCTGAGGTTTAGATCGGAGAAGGTGATGGGATAGGAAACATTCAAGCTCCGTAGTGGAGCTAGCCCCTGCGTAGGATTTCAATCGAAATAGCTGTGTCTTTGCGGCGGGAGATTGAAGTGATGTCGTGTCTACAGATCATGACGTGCGACGTTCGCGATTTGTTCGCCAAGGTCTACGGGTCCCGACAAGACATCGGACTGTGCAAGGATTTGACCCGTATAGATTTCTCTAAAGATAGGCAAACGATCTCTAGAGTGCCTTAAGTCGGCTAGATCTCGCCTACATTCGCTTCCAGACCAACCATTCACCGAATCATACCATGGATAAGATTAAGAATTTCTAGGAAACTAGAAAAGATCACTGTGGTCAATGAGGCTGTCGTCATCCCGCCCATCGCTTACGTCTTGGTCTACGACTTTCTGCATATTCGATTGGCGCTACCAGAATTGCTTGCATGAGAAGTCCAGCACTGAACAAAGACTCGGATCAGCCACGAGGTGCTATGGCTTATTCCGCAGGGCTGTAATATATCGGGCTCAAGCTTCCCCACTTCGCTCCCGTGCGGGTAACTAGACAAGCTCCTACAGGTATTTGATCGAAGAGCCACCGGACTTTGCTCCACGCCTCTCGTTTCTGACTGCCGGAACGAGCCGGTGTTGGAGTAGCATCAAAAGTGGGGGCCAAAATTGATGTAATACATTAATTAGTAAATTCGACCGTCGAGGATGTCTGAGCGCCCTGAGGGAACGAACATCGTGCCCGGGCCCCGAGTCATTTTCACTCAGCAATTTCCAGCCACATCTGACCCTTTCTCTGCCAAGAGTCCTCGGAGCCTGGCCGTTCAGAACGCCACTGTCGCCTCTCGGCTCTATCGCCAGAGCTAAGCTTAGGGGTCACGGACTCCTCGACCCTTTGAACCTGGTGCCTCGTTAGATAACGTTGCACACTCTCTCAGGATTCATGAGCAGATTGAAAGTGCCCCGCGCGCAGCCGGTTTCTCGTACGTCAGCGGCAAGCAAAGACCAACGCAAAGCAGGAGAAAACAGTCGGGCCCGACAAAGGGCAACCCAACGCAATGGGTGGCGTGCTCCAGAGGGATAGATTGCTCGCGGTAGGAAGCGATGGCGAGCTGTGGTGTCGATAACGGCATTTCGGAGACATGGAGTGGAACTTGGATATCAGCACTGAGTCGGCGAACGCCTCGACCGGTGAGACGTGTTGTAAGGGTCCAATGGAGCCCGGCTGAAAAGGCCCGATGAGCGACGAGGGATGGCTGAACAGGTAGCTGCGGGGTTAGCGGCTGGATGCCCGCTCCCTGAAGGATGGCAAGCCGCCCGCCCTACCGCATGCCGCCGTCTCCGCACGAGACGTCCTCGTCGCGATTGGAGGTGGTTCGACAGATCGAGATCTGCACGGCGAGAGAGTGGTTGTGGTTAACGTTAACCGGGCAGGCATTGGTTGGGTGTTGGTTGTTTGATTCGTAGGTGTTGTTTGCCCGACCACTGAACTGGCCTGCCCAACCGCGCTTCCCGCAGCCGTTGCGTTGGAGTGACATCTTCCATTCTCTCTGTCGAATCAACAGGTGCTGCTAATGCTGACCTTCTTGCAGGCTCCTGCAGCTCCCAGAACGGCAGACGAGCCCGGCATGCTACACCGCTATGGTGGCGGAAGTCTGCTTCTGCCTCAAAGGGGATGATTCCAAGTACGTCTAGAGCCACGGTAAGCGGCAGATGATGATAATCCGTGGCAATCGGGCCTGCGGCACCGCCTTTCCGCATCATACTTAGCCCGTAATTACACGTCCATTAGCGTCTGTGGTTTGCGCGTTTCTGTCACCAAGTCCTGACCGACGCACGGCGGTATCTACTATCCTAGCATACGGAAATCCCGGAGCAGAATCAACGAGACTTCCCAGAACTGCGGATGTGGCGGATTCGCACCGTGCGATGGGTAAAATTATGGATGTTGGGCAGAAAGGTGTCCGGAATTCGCCCTTGCGCCGACTCAGAGCTAGGGCAGTGGCATTGAGTGCCTACCAAAGAAGTGTATTTCTTGCATCTACCTCACTCGAACCGAACTTCGAGCCCAATGCTTTACTGCCCTTGGTTTTTTATTATTTTTTTCTGGAACAGGTACCAAGTGGTTAAGCGGGCCGCGGTTGCTTCAGAAATCCATACCAATGCAAGCCAGCGCACGCTAGCGTCACACTAAGTAGTCTGCCGACGCTCACGTCAAAGCTGTGATGTTTAAAAGGACTTGACGCTGCAAGCATCAAACCATAATTCTCAACCCTCTCCACTTGTAGTTGTAACATCTCAACAGCAAAGCATTCTAGAGCATGGCTAGGCAGCAAAAGCCTCCAGTAAATCCATCCGGCCAGTCCTCTGCTGCCTCTCCCTCTTCTCTCGCTGTCTTTCCAGTGTGAAGGAGAGCTTGGACCAGCGAAGATTTCGTTTGAAACTCTATTTTCGAGGGCTGGGTAAGTCCTATCGAAGCTTCGCTCTGAGATGCTGTGCATGAGTCTCATCGACGTCTCTTCTTGCCTCCTAAGGAACACCGAGGCAACTCCCGGCGTTTACTAATTGAAATCGCCACCACGTGGATGTCTCACGCATCATGTTCCCGGATTCGAGCGAAGTCTAGTATAGGTGCCTCTTCGAGCGCACTCCTTATTGGATGCACCGAACATGTCGCATGCTGTTTGTGTTTATGACTCTATATCCCGGTCGAACCAGCAAAAAAACTCGTCACGTGAGAGTAAATGCCGAAGGTGTCGAATCTGCTCACCCTCTGCTCGTCGTACAGAGGGGTGCTGCAGCCGATGGCTAGCGCGAAGAATAGCAAGGCTTTAGAACATAGCGTAAATATGCCCCAGCTCTGCCTGAGAAAAATTAACATATGCGGGTAGCTGAAGCTATCGTCCGGACGTGTACGTAGAATTTTTAATTCCACATTCTCATCCAGACGATAGCTTCAACTACCCATGACATGAGCAAAAAACAAATCCACGCTAGCCATCGGCTGCGGGAAGGGACTACCCTTAATTAATAACATTTTACTCTCCGCCTTCGATCTAGAACTAGGATTCCTCACCACAGGCCCTGTATCTCTGAATTTGAGTCGGAAGCTATGCTCAGCCTCTCACCTCTAGAAGTGCTACTTCGTTTACTGGCGTTTGACGAGATACAATGGATGAACGCATGCTGGTCGACCCTATGATTAGGATGTTACAGTCTGATGGTATAGGGATCGGGTTAGGAACACTTGGAATTCCATTACTGGACTCTGGAAGTGCCCACTGTAATATTGATTCTTGCAGAAGCTCTAGGAATTCATGGATCGTTTGGTACCTGCAAGGCAGGGAATTACTTCGTTCAGTGGAAGAAGATGTTGCTTCTAGTGTGTTTATATTTAGTGCAGTGCAGAGGCCGATAGAGGTATCTAATACTTTGTATACCTTAAATACCAGAAATAGTGGAATGTCTTCTAAAACCGTGCATGATATTACCTCTCCTTCTATCGTTCGGGGAAGTATAAGTTCTGCTTGATAGATCATGCCACATGTGAGGAACGCACTTGCTTTACTTCGTAGCTTTCCTGATTTATTCCCTTCTCTCAGATAGTGGCGGCGCAACAACTCTTCCCAAGCGATCGAGGACCATACAAGGAGGAGATTTGCTACCGTTGTTTTCTTCGTTCACCACTTGAGTTTACATTTTCGGTTCTCCAGCTCAAAATCGGGAGATGTTTTTCGCATCTTTTATTTTGCATCCCTATGTTAGGAACGCATGTCTACCTAGTTACCTCAGCTATAAGGAAATATGGCTGGATTCCGTACTTGTTCTTTTTCTTTTGGGCGCCGTTCTTTGACTTTTGTCAAGTCTTTCTCATGATTCCACATCACCTGAATGCATATGGAAATTGTTCATGGCGGGCAAAATACCTGCCTTCGTTTCCAACTTCGAGAGTCAAAACGTGTGACAGGCTAATAAAACATACTGCACTTTACCCCATTGCTGCTCTTCCGCATCATTTTGGGACTTGAAAGCACTGAGAACTATGTTGTAGGAAAAAGCTGATATGCAACCAAGGCCACCACAGATTGCCAGCTGGAAAGCATCTCCCGCGCAAAATCCTTGGGATATGAAACTACTCTTTTTGTAGGGCCTTGTCTGCTGTTACAGTGTCCCTTTGACAAATATGCCGTGTGAACTTATGACAGCCACGAATTTCAGTGCGGGGTTGAGCTGCAGACCTTCAGAGCTGCGGGAACCGATGAAGAGAAAACACGGACCTTGCACTCCATGTTTCGACGGTTTGTTTCTTCAACGCTGCTGCCGCATCTTCTCGATGTCCTTCTTCGGATAGTACGGAATGGAGCGTTTGCAAGGCGTAGGCGGCATCCGCACCGGGTAGAAACGGTCCAAATATATGTGAGACAACCAGGCGCATGAGGTACTTGCGCACCAGTAAAGAAGGATACCAGAGGGTAAGTTCAGCGTCATGGGACCAATAGCCAGCGCCAATGTCATCAGGACGCGCTTGAAAATGAAAAAGGATGGTTTCTCATGTCCTTTATGCGGAGCCTTGGAGCCAGCGTAAATCGACGCCATAGTGAGGCCGGAGACGGCGAAAGGAAGGATCATGTAGGGGTCCGGGAGCATAAGGTTGGGAAACCAGAGCATCCCTTCTGCCGCCATTGACGGCTCCAGCCAATTGCTGAGTGTCTCGGGCACCGAGCTTGGGAGAGACGTCGTGCCCTTCCACTGAGCAACACTCTCCAATGCATCAGTAACGCCGTCCGTGGTGACTGCGTCGCTGACTTGCTCGGAAGCCTTAGGGGCCGCATAAGATCCGGAACCAAATACCAAACCCCACAAGCCGCTCCTGGTGCCCACCATTCTCCGTATGACCTCGGCCATAGAAATGAAGACAGGTAGACCGCAGAATGGTAGCATTTGCTTCCAACGTTGCGATCCCCAGCGCTTCCTAATCTGGTGGTTGTATCTGGCCACACTCCTGATGGTTACTGCTTGGGCTACTCGAGGGCCCTTGCTGTAATGTGCCATGTGGGCGCTGTGCTTCTTGACGATATTGAATGCGCGGGTGAGCGGTAGGAGCGAGGCGGTAGTCTGTTGAGCTTTCCGGGAGGGGATTTGGAATAACGGCATGATAATGCAGGCGCGAATGACAACGGCGCTGGCGGGAAGGGCGACAGCCCAGGACAGGCCGCAGTTGTGCAGGATTTCGAGGAGCCCCCACGATAAGTTCAATATGCCGTCTGCAAGCGGCTCCGGATTCCCTGCGAGCGTCTCTGTATAGGTGTTGGCCATGGACATGCAGCGCGCTTGAGACGGGTTTAGAGGGCGCGCCGGGGCATTGCGGTGGAGGTGGGCGCCGAAACGGGGCGTAAGGCCGCGGAGAGAGCGGGAAGCAAGCCTTGGTGCGGCGCAGCGCGGATGCATGGCGACAGCAGGAGCGTGGTCGTGGGCAGCAGAGCAGAGGTGGGAAAGAACAGAGAAACGACGAGTCGGCAGACGTGCTTTCACGAACGCGGCTCGGCCCGAGTGAGCGACCTCTCGGCATCCCGATCGCCAGTCGTCTCCGACGCGCGGTTTGCTCCCGTTCACACGTGTTTTCTTGCCAATTCCACTGCCCCAGGTGAGCCCTAACAGTCCGAGCAAAGGGTCTGCAAAGGTATCGCGCCGTCTTATCCGTAGCCTGAAACTGCACCGGCGCACCGACGAGGCAGCTCGGTGCAGAACGGGGGAAAACGAAAGCCGGCGGACGGGACACAGTTGAGCAGAGCGGCGACCGGCAGGCGCTTGCGTTTCGTCCGGTGGCAGTTGGGCGCGGAGTGTGACGCGTTGACGATGAGTAGAAGCTTGAGCCACAGCACATGATGCCGCGCGCTCTCTGAACACCTTACCTCCACCTCCTCCGACGCGACCGGCTAGAACGCCATTCGATGGTGCCAACCCCGACCCTGCCCGCCCGGATGCGACGGTGAACCACAGCCATGCTGCTCCCCATCGCCGCCGCAACGCTCGCCGTCGTGCCCTTCATCCTGACGTCCGACTCGGCCTCCAGCGCAACCGCCGCCAAGCTCTGCACCTTTCTCTACCTCGTCATCCGCCTCGTGCCGCTTCTCGTGCGCCTGTCGGGCATCGCCATAGGCAAGAACATCCGCGCCAGGACGCAGCAGCGGCGGGAGGCTCTGCTGGCCCGCGCCGAACAGGACGAGAAGGACTTCAGCGCAAGCCGCAAGAAGACTGAGGATGAGGACTGGGAGAAGGTTGGAAGCCGCTCGTCCGGCTCCTCCACGCCTGGCGACCAACAGGACAAGGACTGGCAGGGGGTAGTCGGCTTCTTCCATCCATTCTGGTAAGCTCCGCCGGGCTACAAGCACCGGGCCCACGCTCACGGCAGCAACAGCAACGCCGGAGGCGGTGGTGAACGAGTGCTCTGGGCCGCCATCCGCGCAACCCAGAAGCGCTGGCCCCGCGCCGTCTGCGTCGTCTACACAGGCGACCACGACGTCGACAAGGCCACCATCATCCAGAAAGTCGAGGTACTTCGTTCCCCGCCTCGATGTAGCCCCACGTGCTGATGGCGCCAAGGACCGCTTCAACATCCAGCTCCACCCCCCGACGATAGCATTTCTCTATCTCAGCACCCGCCATTACGTATTGAGCAGCACATGGCCTCACTTCACTCTTTTAGGACAATCGCTTGGCTCTTTGATCCTTGCTCACGATGCCTTTAATCTCCTTGTGCCAGATATCTTCGTCGACACGATGGGTTACGCCTTCGCGCTCGCCCTGTCGAAATTCTACTTCCCATTGGTCCCCACGGGCGCCTATGTCCACTACCCGACCATCTCCACCGACATGCTGGGTTCCTTGGACGCCTCGCCAGAGGAGAAGGAGGGCCAGACGCGAGGCGTGAACGCAGGCGCGGGGCGCGGGTTCAAGGGCAAGCTGAAGAAATGGTACTGGATCCTCTTTGCAAGGCTATACAGCTACGTGGGCAGCTTCGTCGACGTTGTCATGACCAACTCGACGTGGACGCAAGATCACGTCCAGAAGCTCTGGGGGCCCAGGCCGAAGCGCGTCCAGTGCTTCGACTCGCTCGTGCTCTCGTTTGTGCTTTCACGCAAGGGTCTGCCCACCGACCACGAATCCTATCCCATCGAGGTCAACTTCCCGCCGGTTGCCGTGGAGGAAGTGACCGAGCAGATCGAGGTCTCGGAGGCGACCGAGGCGGAGAGGGGACCTTACTTGCTCTACATTGCTCAGTTCCGGCCGGAGAAGAACCACCAGCTGATCCTGCATGCTTTCGCCGAGCTGCTCAATTCCTGGCCGAAGAATTCGGAGGAAAAGCAGAGGCCGAAATTGGTGCTGATTGGATCGGTGCGTAACCCTGAGGACGCTACGCGCGTCTACAACCTGCGTCTCCTGGCGCACGAGCTGCGGGTCAAGGAATCGGTCGAGTTCATTTGCGACGCCACATGGCCGCAGATTCTCTCCTGGTTACGACGCGCGAGCATCGGCGTCAACGGCATGTGGAATGAGCATTTTGGCATCGGCGTGGTCGAGTACCAGGCGGCCGGGCTGATCAGCGTCGTCAACGACAGCGGAGGGCCCAAGCTGGACATTGTGGTCGAGATTGACGGCAAGCCAACAGGTGCGCGAAATTCGCCATTCCGTGTGACACGGGCATGTTTGCTAACTCGCTCTCGCCAGGGTTCCATGCAACGACGGCAGCACAGTTCGCCGAAGGCTTCCGGCAGGCGCTCTCGCTGTCGGAGCAGGAGACGCTGGAAATGCGGCAGAGGGCTCGGCGCAGCGCAGGTCGTTTCACGGAAGAAGTGTTTGCGAACAAATGGCTCGTGCAGATGAGCAGGTTAGTCGAGCTGCAGCGCACATTGCACCCGAATTGAGGGCAGAATGGCATTGTGTGCATGCTGCAAGGACGGGAATCCACGTACCCCTAGAGGGGCGGCGGTGCAGCCAATGGCTAGCGCGAAATGCTTTTTGAGTACGACAGCATGCGGACAGAGGAATTAGATGTACTTTGACTCCGGACGCCCGGATTCGGCCATCCCTTGAAGAAGGCGGACAATTTCCACAACAACGGTCGGATGCGTGCAGTGTGATGGTTCGAAGCGTGTGCATGCATGTGTGTATGTAGCAGGCAAGGATGGCGGCGTGTGGACGCGACTCATGGTGTTTTGGCCTCAGCCCTAGGACGAGTTCGGCGGGCGGTGCATACGGGATTGGCAGACGCTGCTCCAATGGCGATGGGGGATCTGTATCTTGCACCGGTGGCACGGCGAGACAGCGGCGATCCGCCTAGGCAAGGCTGGGCCGGTGGGTTGAGGTGGGCTCCAGCCTCACCAGAGCTGCTATATGATTACGTGCTAGCCGACTCCACTCCAAAAAGCAACGGGGTGAAGCGTAGCTCGCCCGGCCCAGAGGACGTGGGGATCGGATCGGCCGCTTGCTCGAGCATGATCGCCGCACCTTCCGCATTGACGAGACAACGTCTTTTTTTTTTCCTTCCACGACACACACACGACGATGATGAATGACCACGAGGGCAGCCAAACCCCCGCCCGGCACCACGAACCGACGTCACGCCCCGGCCACCGCTGCGAGTCGTTTGCGCCAGCGGCAGCCAGCCGCGAGAGACTCGCCGGATACCCACTGCCAGCAAGGCGCGAGCCCACAGCTGCTGCGTCTGGGTGCTGACCGGTCGGTCCACCGCTATATTGCCGCGCATATTGTATGTAGGCGCAAAGGGGCTGGAGGAGGAGGAAGAGCAGACGGGCTAGTCGCACGCGGGCGGGCGGTATTTACAAAGCAGCGAGTCGGCCGCAGGCGGCGGCGGGCCAGGGAAACAAGCTTCTTGGTCGGAACGAGCGCGGCGAGGCGGTCTTTGGCGGCGCAAAAATGAGGCGGCCATGCAAGGCGGGCTGTCGGCCGCGATCATCTCGCTTGTCGCGCGGCCAGGCACGCAGCGCGGCGCGGGCGCGCTTTGTGTGGACTGCCGCGGCTGGGACCACGCGTGTGCCGCTGCCGGCCGGTGGCTGCGCGTGGTGGTGAGGCGGTGAGCGGCGATTGCGACGCTGGGCTTGGGGCGGCGCGAAACGAGCATTAGACCAACATCGTGTCCTGGCTCTCAGGGCGCCTCTGCTTGGCCGCCCTGAACGACGACGCCCTGCTCCCCCAGCCGCCAGCAGCTGTCCGCCGTCGCCTCCCGCATAAGCACACCACCCACCGGCATTCGAGGGTGCGCCGCCTCAACGCGCGGATGCTTGGGATCCTTGCATGAGGGAACGAGTCATCTACGCTGAATTCCACGCCTCGCTCTGGGCACGACGTGATGCAAAACAACTGAATTGTATCCGCCCGCTCCGCTCCCTTCTGGCCCAGCACCTTAAACCCCAAGCCCAGCCCGCCGCAAGCAGCCGCCGATCCCCGTGGTACCTGCATCATTCCTCACCACTGCCTTTATCCCCAAGCCATGTCCGCAACAGGCCTCCCCCACGGGCATGTGTACATGTGAAGGTATCCATTTCCCTGCCCGTTTCCTGACTCGGAGCACGGGTTTGCCTGCGTTCATGCAGCCTTCCGTGGCCGAACACGTACTCAACGTCCCTTGAGTCTCAAGCCAGCTTGTGTCCGACAAACCGCCTTTTAGTCACCTGTGTGAGTCCACCGCTGACCCGTCTCAGTCTCCACCCTGCCGTCCTTTATTGCGCCGCCCTCACCGCCGCACTTATCACCCCCCCAAGCTGCCGCCATCGAGCTTGCTGCCACCACCTCATGACTGCGAATTACCCGAAGGGGCTAGAACGGCAAGGAACCAACCCGGCTCGCCCACCGTCCGCCATGGCCTCGCAAACCCAGGACAAGTCGCGTCGCGGCTCCTACATCAGCGACTCCTCCGACCAGACCTCGCTGCGCTACTCGTCCACCGCGGCCCGTGTCCCCGCCCAACCGCCCGCCGGCGAGACCTACCACCGTCGGCCCGAGCTGATGAACGTGCGGAGGAAGAGAAGCGGCTCCGAGTTCCGGGAGGAGGGTTTCTGCGATGAAGAGCAGGAAAAGGAAGCACGAAAGGCCATCGCGCTGGAGGCCGACAAGGCCCACGTCACCGACGCCGACATCCTGTCGGACCTGTGCCAGTGGATCGAGATGTCGACCGGAGGGAGCAGTAAGGGTACCCGTCTCGCACACAGCTTCGCCCACGCCACCTCGCATCCGCCCATCACCAAGCATTCGCTGAGCGAGCTCGACATTGGCGCCATCATCAACAACCCGAAGCTGCGCCACGACGTCAACTTTGACCGCGAGCTCCACTTCAGGCCAAACTTCGATGGCGCAAAAGGCAAGTTCAAGCTGAAGACGGCGGAAGAGTATTGGAACGCATTGGCCGCCGAGTTGGAGCTCTACACGTTCCTCTTCAACGGCGCCCCGTCGGTGACGCTGCGCAAGGGCGCGACGTGGCCGCGCGTTATTCAGATTGCCCAGAGGCGCATACCGCCCATGTTCGACACTATCAGAGACATCATCAAGAGCTTGGTGCCAGAGAGGGATCAGTCGAGGGTGGACGAACAGTTGGACACAAAAATGCTCATGCAACAGATCGAGAAGGGGGTTTGCGACCTGGTCAGCGTGGCCAAATGGCTCTCGCACCTGCTGAAGGCACACTGCGCTCCCGTGCGCGACGAATGGGTGGATAAGATGGTGGAGCAAATCGACCTGGGCACAAGAGGTGGCAGTGGTAGATCGTTGGTCAACGGGTTGAGAGAACTTTTGGGGATCCTGGAAGCCATGAAGCTGGTAAGTGAAGATCCCTTGACACGTCACCCGCCTTGCTGACACTTCATCATCAAGGACGTTGCCAACCACCAAATCCGCCATCTCCGCGCCTTGCTTATCGAGGATACCATCAACTTCGAGCAAAAGTATCATTTGGACAGAATTGCAAGGCGACGCATCCTGGTCGAGAGGTCACAATGCTGGTTTGCTCAACACGCAATCACTTGCCGTAGTATACCTGCCGATCGCAACGCTAAGGACCGGGGCTTGAGAGTGATTGTCCGTGGCCTGCTGTCATTGTTGACCTCTTCTGATCGCCAAGGCTCGTTCCCGGAGACGTTTTATTTGGACTTCGACCGCCTACGTGTCCTGAGGGCCGAGTTCCGTGACCAGGTGTACCTTGGTGTGGCCACCGACACGTTCAAATCTCTGCTAAGAAGGATTGGTTTTGCAAGATCAGTGCCTGACAACCACGTGCAAGCACTGCGAGAAGCCGTATCTGCCATTGTCGTCGCCAATGAGGTCGCGGGCACAAGCAGCAATCAGCACTGGCTCGTTAACATAGATAATATCTCTCTGGAAATTGTTCGCCATGCTCTCTCCCTCTGCGGGGCCGAAACGAACTACAATGCTGAGCTCGTTGACGCAACCGCTGAGCGGCTCCGGCACCTCATCCGTCCAGAATTCGGCATGGTCTTCCACGAGCAAGCCAGCGCTATGCGCGAGTCCCTAGCAGCCCGTGTGGTGAAAAGCACCGAATCATTCGCCTCTTCATCCCCTGTCGACATATTCAACGCCTTGATCACCTCTCCTACCGCTTCCACGGTCTGCTCCATCTCGAATCAAGAAGAGCCTCAAGGCCCGGAAGCCGAATATCTCGACAACATCGCTCGCCGCATCACACACATCGCCGTTCTTCACTGGCGCATCTGGGGCAATATTGTCTACTCGCAGACTACCGCATTCACTACTCTTATGCGGAATCCTATCCCCGAGCCATCAACTTCCTCTTCGCTTTCCTCTACGGCAACCCTATTCGACATCAATGCTTCTGCAGCGTCCTGGGCCGACGATGGCTTTGGGACGCCCAGCGCACAAAGCAGTCCGGATCCGGAAGAACAGCACTCTCACCAACAACAAAATTTACCCCCACAACGCGCCCGGAGATGGAGCAGTGCCAATGAAAGGCGCCCTCCAACCACCAGCTCCGCCGAACCAGGTGCTGCAGCACTCTCAGCACCGCCCAGCCAGCAGGGAGGTTCCAACGAACAGCCAGAGGACCAGGGTAGCGGTAGCGCCACTGGCGGCTTGGAACGGTTGGTCTACCGACAGCGTTAATCCAAAGGATTAATATTAATACGTATTCAATGATCGTGAGGCTCTCCCTGCTCCCCGTTCTGCTTAGGAGTGGTCACCATTCCTCCCTTTTTCCTGTATTTTCCTTCGACAGCGGAGCTGTTTAACGCTTCGCAAGGTCGAAGTCATCATTGATGGGGTATTTCCATCCCAATACCATGTCGCCGCTGCGGCAGTGACGAGTTTCATTACATCTCTCTCTACACACTATCGAAGACCATCAACACGTCTTCATGTGTTTTCCTTCGCCCTTCTCAAAGACGCCTCTTTCATTTGTATTCTTATGTAACGGCGAATTTGTGGATTGGCAAGATCTTTTGTAATGCTCTCCCTCTTCATGTCACGGCGGATACTGATCTCGCTGAGATCATCCTCCCCTCCCCCGCTTTATCACGGATGGGGGTTCTCGTTTTTGTAGGGCTGGGCGTCACAGTTTCTCTCTGCTCTGTCTATACTTACTGTTTGTTTTTGGTGTCGCAATTGCCTTCTAGTTCTTTTACTTTGCAGGCGTCCTATTGTTTCTAGCGGCATTGTATACCCCGAGTCTCGTTTTGTTTGCCCCGCCTTTATTAGATCCTATTCTTATACATCTTTTTTGTTACCCTCTGTACACGAGCCCCTTTTCTTATTGATAGTTGAGGATCCAGGGTTTGCTTCTTTTTCACTTTCGGTTTCACGGGGCGGCGTCCTTTTGTCCTCTGAATTCTTTTATCTGTATCATGGCCGCTTGTTTACTGTTTTTTAGTTCGTGTTTGTTTCTTGTATGGCGACAGGATTGCATTGCGGCTTGGGGTTTTGATTATTTTTTATTGCGTCATTATTATCGGAAATGCTTGTTCAAGTGGAAAGGTCTGTTATAGGGGTATACGAATCGTTGATAAAAGTAATAGCATTTTTTTAAATTCCGTCCATGATGCATGTTATTGATTCTCGAATGTCAAGAACCGCTTACAATTACATGTTCGAAAATCGACATGCGAAGAGAAAGGAGCAGGTTGGACCAAGAAGAAAGCAGGAACAGACCCGGGTTCGAGAGAGAACCATAAAGCATCATTTTGATAATGATACCCACAAACTCGATTATGATGGGGTAGTCTCGGGACGCTCATTCGAAGCGGAAGAAGATGTAGGCTCTTGATTCGCTCGTCTCTGCAACGGATGCAGTTACAGGGTGACGTGCCATTTCCAGGGTACGTTGGTACTCCTGGTATCTTCACTCAATAAACGTCGATTCCAGCGGTAGACGGCCCTTTGTAAGTAGACATGAGGTGACCATGAGCCATTCTTTTCATGCCAAGTATCTTCATGTGCAGACACTTGTGACACTTTCATAGGACGGCTGGTGCCTTGTTATTCCTCGGGCCCATCATAGGGCAGTGAGGGTGTGATCATCACATGCTTCGGAGACTGTACTTATGCTAAGACTTGGTTACACATATTGGACAGGTTGGGCGGGCGCGGAGTTGGGAGGATCCATGGCCTGAGTTTGCTGGGGGCATTTCAAATCTCAAGAGGTTCCTTGGTCTGGCTCGGATGGGAACTGCGGTGGAAGAATAGCTGGAACACACGGCAGCACTTCCAGTGCCTTAGATGGCGCCGGCTCCACTCACTGCACTGGCTTATCAGACGGTGCCAACAAAACTAACGACTATCAGTACTGGATAGGCAGACGGCGCTGGTCGCACTTAATGCACTGAGTGCGCCGAATTTGCCAAATGCGCTGGATGAGCCGGAGGCGCTGGCCGCGGCATGTAGCTGACTGTACAGATTATGCTTCCCACTCTGGAGGCTCTCGATAGCCCCTTGCAGTGTAAACGCCAGCTAAAATTGCCGCTTTGTTGATACACGTGTATCTAGCCCCTACTGACTCTGACTGCTGCTATTAGCTGCTACCAGCCGCTGCTAGTAGGTGGGGGATTTTGCTGATGTGGCGCATCAAGATGACATACAACGGTGGTATCTAGACTCCTCTTTGGATAATAAGAGCAGCAATGGATTGCAATAGTCCGAAAGTCAAAGGCCCATATAGAGTGATCAAAATGGTTATAATCACTGTTGGAGTGAGAAGTATGATAGCATGTTCTAGGATTCGATGGCGATGTAAGTTGATTGATGCGCAATTCACGGACGGCAGGGTAGTTCGCCAATCTCAGCAAAATGAAACTCAGGATCATCTCTCTTATGGGTTTGACCTTTTGAGTAGTGAGAGATTAGCAATGCGAGATCAGTGACCAAGAGAATAGATAGTAATGGTGATGTATTGTAGAGCTTGTTTGAAGTGATGACGACCGTTCACCCAGTCGTCATACATCAACTCCGTCATCACTTATATGCAGATCAAATGCGGCACAGACTTATATCCGCATCAATTTGAGATCTGAATTATTATTCATCACATTTTCACCCTCCGATCACACATATGCATGGCTCGATTCACGACCAAATTTCATTCCAGCTTTTCCCGCTTCCCTCCAAGACGACATCATGCAGCCCAATACGCTCCACCAAAACGCTCAATGAAAAACCAGCAATGACAAAAACCAGAAAACGCAAGGAGAATATGAAATCAAAACCTCGCCTCAACCTTCTTAAACGTATCCTGCAGCGCCCACTCACTCCTTCCCTTCTTGCTCCTGACCTTGTCCGCCTGCTCGCGGGTGAAGCCCTTGGCCTCGACGGCCGGATTGTACCCCAGGCCGTTCCTCCTGCCGACCTCCTCGCTGCTGACCTCGGTGCCGACCTTCCCGTCCGCGCGCTTGTACACGGTGCAGACGCACGCGCCGCCGAGGCCCAAGTTGTGCTGCAGCGCGACGTCGACGCCCTTTTCTCCCGCACTGCTGCCCTTCGCAGGCGGGACGAGGCGGTTGTTAGCCCAACCCCTGAGGTGCCAGACGAGCTCGGCGCACTGGGCGATGCCGGTGGCGCCGAGGGGGTGGCCCTTCGAGATGAGGCCGCCGCTGGGGTTGACGACGCAGCGGCCGCCGTAGGTGATGTCTCCGGCGCGCACCATCTCGTGCGCCTTGCCCTCGCCGCCGCTCAGGCCCAGCGCGTCCAGCGTGACCATCTCGTTGGCCGAGAAGCAGTCGTGCAGCTCGCACAGGCGCACGTCCTGGGCGCGCACGCCGGCCTCGTCGAGCGCGCGCCGCGCCGCCTCGGCGCTCATGCTGTAGCCGACCAGCTCGATGGCCGACTTGTTGAACAGCGCGGGCGAGTCGGTGGCGAGCGCCTGGCCGGCCATGAGGATCGCGCGGTCCTTGAGCTGCGGGTGCGCGTCCAGCCACGACTGCGACACCAGCACCGCCGCCGCCGCGCCGTCCGACGTCGGGCAGCACTGCAGCTTGGTCAGCGGGTCGTGGATCGTCGGCGACTCCATCACCTGGTCCAGCGTGTACTCGTCCTGGAACTGCGAGTACGGGTTGCGCTTGCTGTGCTCGTGGTTGACGCGCGCGATTTCGGCGAAGTCGGACTTGGTGGCGCCGTACCTGTATGTCGAGAGTCAGTGAGTGAGAACTATTGGGATAAGGAATGGTCGTTCGGAGAGGAAGTTGGGGGAAGGCGGGGTGAAGGTGTGGGGGCGATATATCAAAGCAAAAAAGACGTACTTCTCCATGTACTCCCTCCCCGCATTCCCGAACAGCTGCGCCGCACCAGGGGCGTTCGTAATGCCCCTCGTCTCCTTCATGACCAAATTGGTCGTCGCCGTCGGATTCGTCCTGTCCTGGAAGAAGGTGCCCAGGCTGCCCGGGAACATCTTCTCGAAGCCGACGACCATGGCGACGTCGGCGGCGCCGTGCGAGACCATGGTGCGGCCCATGTGAAGACCGGTGCTGCCGGTGCTGCAGTTGTTGTTGACGTTGTAGATGGGGATCTGCGTCATGCCGAACTGGTAGAAGACGCGCTGGCCGCAGGTGCTGTCGCCGTAGCAGTAGCACGCCACGCCCACGTCGACGTCGTCGTAGTTGATGCCCGCGTCCAGCAGCGCCTTGATGCCCGCCTCGAAGCCCATCTCGTTGTAGTCGACCTTCCCCCGCGGCTTGACGAACTTGGTCATGCCCACGCCCAGCACGTAGCACGCCTCCTTGGTTCCTTGCTTTTTGCCCATGGTTGCGGTTCTTGTCTTGTGTCGAACGTCGAGAGGAGAGTCGATGAGCTTTATGAGACGCCCCGCTGCTCAGGTAAGCTGAGAAATATCAATGCTGGGCGGTGGATTTAAAGCTGGTCTCTGGGCCGCGGCAGGGAGCTTGGAGCTACCTACCCCAGCTGCCTTTGTGGGGACAACCGACAGGCCGAGGTCACCGCCCCTCCCGTCCCCGCACATCCACCACACCCAACGCCTGATCTCCGCCAATCTCGGCCCGCCGTCTTCCGTTCCCATCCCCTATTACTATTCACTATGTCAGAAATTACTGACCGTAATCATCATAACCGATTGCCGTCTTCAGGACCTTGTTTTGTTGTTTGCTCTCCCAATCAATGTTACGTCATGGGCAGCTCCGTAGAGAATAGCCACTTGATTCTATGGATATCCTCTATAGCAATCCAGCTATTTTATCTTTGCCCTTTTGCTATCTCGCATCTCACCACCTCCAATTTCTATGCCTTGGATGATCCTTCAAACATGCTAGTAAAAGCACATACCCTCTTTCTCATGCTAAAGTTGCCTAGACTTCGGTCAAATCGACCGTCTCCACTTCCTCGGACGTACGCGAACGATCCTGCCGCTTGATATTCCGTTCAGCGCCGTCGTCATCTTCTCGCTCCCGCTTGATCTTCTGTTCAGCGCTGTCATCATCTTCTTGCTCCCGCTTGATCTTCACTTCAGTCTTGACTTGGGATGCGGCTTTGAGTTGCTCCTTAACTTGAGTGTTAGAAGGATTCGAGACATCTCGCTGTGTAAAGAAACTGGTTGCTTACCTGCTGCCGCTTCACTAGCTCTCTCAGCTCTTCGTTGCTGAGACTATCGATGGGACGATCCTCAAGAGCTGCGATCAATCCCAGTGCTTCCAGCCCAGAGCGAGACCTGTAGCGGAAGTTGAAGACTGCGAATGGCTTATCTTCAGGGTCGATGTAACGCACATTCGATACTCTCAGGTTGGCTATGACACGCCCATCTCCTAAGCTTTGTAACAAATCAGCAATCTTCCTTTCCTTGAGAACGACCAGATACGCATTAACATACCGTGCCTGCTGCGAGACAGCTCGGCCCTTCAAAGCCTTTTCCGGGGCAGCCTTCAGCGACTCGAATGAGAGTGTTCTGTTGCCAATGTCGCATTCACCAGTCTTCTCAACCCTCCAGAATCGTACGCTGATCTCTCCGAGACGGCCGACCTTCTCCTTGAGACCAGTGTCGTTAAGGCCATAATTGTCTTCATCTACACCAAGACATCAGCACAAGCGATTGGAATAATCGATGGTTATCCATACCTATGTTCAGATCCGCGAACGAGAACGGAAGCTCATACCACTTCTCATTTTTCTTGGTGCGAGCTCCAGAAAGTACAGTCTGGTAACCCCCCCGTCTTTTGAACCACTCGGTATCGAGGATCATACCGTCGACTACCTTACCGTCCAAGTAGATGTAAGTCGTGATGTGGTTATCTTTGAACGGGAAGACAGGCTGGAAATTCCATCTTATGTGAAAATCCTTGCCAGATTCAGCTTCGATGTACTGCGTGGCGACGTTTTCGGGTTGCTCTTCGTCGGTGTCATGGTACTCTTCCTTGTACGAGTCCCTAGGCGACAGTATGCGAACTTGCAACCCGTTGATTCCTTTGAGGACAGCCATGATGAACAAGGCAGGAGAAGTTGCTGGTCCTTTCTGGCCTGCTGCTCCGCCTAGTAAGATGGGCGATGTAGGCGGGTGAGGTGCGGCCGTGTTGGCCGTACGATGTAATGGTTCCTGGCACCGGCGTCAAAGCGGTGCGTGTCAAGAGTGAAGTTGAGCGACGACAATGAGGGTGTCCTTCCTGCAGCCTTGTACGGGCCGCCGAGGAGGGAGTGGGTCGTTCCGAGCAGCAAAAGAGTGAGACCACGGCGGAAGAAAAGGGTCGCGGTGAAGTCGGAAAGGAGAAGGCGCGTCCCGGTGACGCCGCGTTGGTCGAGCCAGGAAAGCGCGCGCAGGGTCGACGTCGGGAAGGAAAGAAGGAACTACCTAAGGCTAACCACCCGGGCCGCGTCCAGTGAATGAAAGCATTGTCCACCCAGTGCAAACTTGCAGAACTGATGTGACACAGGCGTTAGCTCCAGTTGCTCTTTGGAAGTGAATGTCACGAGCCTCACCCCAAACCATCATCGACGAAACAAACATACAGCAAATTCCGTAGAACGACACATGACAGAAGACAAGCCACCGCGGCTGGTAGGATCAACGAAATTTTCCATTACCCTGAAAGCTATGAATGCTTTACGTGCGCTAGTAGATGGGGCGCCATTTGATATCATGATGCAGTGCTCAAACGACGGATGAGGTGTGCATCCAGAAGGAGAACAGAGAAAAGCCAAATCAGACAGAAACTCAGATGCCCGCATAAACCCAACCATTCTTGGACGATGCACCCCCAACGCCAGTAATGAGCTATAGTAGGAGACAAGATGTTTATGAGACCGTGGTGTGATAAGGAGCAAAAAAAGGAAAGAAAAAGGAGGCCTGTTCGCCAAAGCATCAGAGAACGCCCGCCTTGCACTAATTGATATCAGAAAGAAAAGCCAGAAACCCCCCAAACGTCGCTCAGCGGTTTACAGGCCGATGACGTGAAATCTTCGTTTGCCCCACTCTTGTGATTTACCAAGGACCGACGCGGACGGGAGCACCTAAGCCATATGTACCGTTGAGCAGCTGCTGCCGTATATCATTGGTGCCCACGCCTGCTTGCTGGCCGGCAGGGTTGCTGCCGCCCATCCAGCCCAGGTGCGACCGCAGTTCGTTGACGGCCTCCTGCATCCTGCCACCGGAAAGCTCATTGTGCTTTGAAATCTTTTGATCCCAGCCGCCGTATCCAAGTTGAATGCCGCCACCCCTCTTTCCCGCCTCTCTGACGACCATCGCCCAAGCCTTTGCCATCTCTTCGTATGCTTCCTGCTTGTGGCGGTTGTGCTGGAAAGTATCCCAGTTGGGCAGTTTGTGGAGGATTTCGGTGGCGCCATCAAGGAAGTCGAGGGATGTAGCCGGCTGCATCTCGTTCGGCGGAAGGAAGTGCGGGGTGTAGTCTTTGAGGGATTCGAGAAGGTCGTGCAGAGGTTGCCTGACTCGGTTGTAGGCGTAGTCAGAGGTGTTGCGATTGCCAAATGGAAAGGCGGCTTGGAGAGCGGATTCGTAGTTGTTGAGCACCTGCAGTGCGGAGGCGACGCTAGGCCGGGGAGCGGTGTTGACGACCTCGGCGCCAATGTCTGGGTGGCGCTCGCAGATTGATTGAAGGAGACTCCTCATGTCTTCGGGCCCTAGCGTCTCCAGCAGGCGGGAAAGACCGAGGGGGCGGCCGCTAATGTTTGTGCGCAGACGCTTACTGCCGTGGCGGGCCGCAGGCTGGATGAGGGATCGCTGGCCCATCGAGGGCGAGCGCTCGGGGGATGCAGACATGCGTTCGTCGGTGTCGGCATGATCTTCGTCGGCTTTGCGCTTGCGCGAGGACATCTGGTTCGGGGCGGGGGGCACTGCAGGGCATGTCAGCGTCCGGGGAACAGGCGGCCGTTGCAGTCGAGACGCACTGGAGCGGTTTGGCGAGAGGCGGGTGTTCTGGAGAAGATGCGGCGCGGAGAAGGGAGAAGTGGCGAGGACGCTGTTCATGGCTGGCGGGCCTTTCGCTGTTTCAGCGGAGATGAGGTGGCCGAGAGGATGGAGATGTGGACGACGCCCACTGGAAGAGCGTGAGGGAGCGCAGGTGAGGTGGATGATGAAAGAACGAGGTGGGACAGCGAGGTGTCAGTGGATGTTTAGCTGCAGGCCCGGCGTCCAAAGGGCTGCCGATTGCCAGGCCAAAGAGGACCCAAAGCTAGGCTCAGCCAAGCCGTGCCCGGACCACCGTTGCCCGAGGGCAGTAAGGCGCTCGAACGCCCTGGTCTCCACCACAACCGACAGGGCCGTCTATACTGCAAAGAAATACGGTGAGTCGCATGTGCTGTCACGCCGTTCGCAAAATCTGCACACGTGCTGCCGTGCGCCACTCGGGCGCTGCGCCGCGCGCGATCTCGCGCCGCGTGCTTCTCCATTCATTACTATTGTAAAGCACTGCTTTTAGCCAAACAAACATTCGACTATCTAAGGTTAACGCCCAAGCGGATCCTGCAATTGAGCTCAGCCGAACACCCAACGCCGCCGCAATGCCACTCGCTGAACATGCACCATGCCCCAGCGCTCTCCCTTTAAACTTCAGCTAGCCGCATAGCATTCACTGCTTACAGGTACAAGGACTGTGCAGCCACCAGATCCCTCCTGATCGCCTCGAGCGCCTTCTCAAACTTCTGCTCAAGCTCGTTGTTGCCCATGACCTTGGCACCCTGTGCAATCTGCCGCAGAAGCTCCTCAAGACGACGGAAGAGCCGGATCAAGCTGCCTTCGTACACGTCCGTCATTTTGCTACAATCTACGTTAGCCGCAGGAATTTGTGCGTCGGGGCGTTGGTTATAACTTACCAGATTTCTGCAAAGGTTGCACCCTTGGACCATGCAAAGACGACCTCCATCAGCTGGTACTTGAAGCCATCAACGTATTCATCCTCGTTGACAGCTAGCTTACTTTCCTGCGACACCTTCGCAATGATGCGTGCCTGAGCCTGAATGTCACGGAAAGGCTTTGCGAGCTCCTCTCTCAGAGTCGGTGTCTCGTTGCTCTTCTCCTCGAAAATGAAGCAGCTCAGAGCAGCAGCGCACTGCTCAGGCGTGAGCTCGTTGAAGAAACCGTTGAAAAGGAGTTCGCTCAGCACAAGCTCGTCTCCAGTGCTGATCTCACACGCCACTCTGGCCTTGAGCTGGACAACGTCGGCTTCGTTGATGAAACCCAGACGCCTGAGCACACGCTTACGGCATTTGAGCTCGTCCAACTGCATAATCGAGAGGGCGTTGTTGATCTGCTTCTTGACCTCCTTGATCTTGTTGCCAAGCTCGACCTTGCCGGCATACTGGTCGTACAGGTCAGGTAACCTGGGCGAGTTGTGCAGCGGGTTGGACAATAAACGAGACTCCAGAACCTCAATCTTGCGCAGAAGCTTCTTGAAGCTGTCGTCCGTGATTCCCATGTTCTCAATGGGGTCAAGAATGGCAATGCCGTCAGGGAACCTCTTCTTGACCTCCTCAAGAGCTTTGCGAACCGAGTTTCTCTGGTCAGCGGACTTGAGATCCGGCGGAAGGAAGATGCGGAGATGGCCAATGGAATCGATGCAGGAGAGCAACACCGGAACGACTTCCATCTTGCCCTTCTCGCCAGGTCCAGGCGGGCGCACACCCTGGGGCAATTCCTGGTTAGATTGCGGGGCAAAGGTCACGTCGCTTGCAACCTGGATCAGCACGTCGACGACGTACGACTGTTGAGGTGATATGTCGGAAGCCTTCTGACCCTTGGCAGGCTTGCGGTGCGTAAAGTTCACCACAGCACCCCAACCGAAATCGAAATCCTTGTGTTTGATGCGCACCAGGCGACCCGACTGCATGTACTGCAGGCAGTAGTTCGGGTGGGTGATGACATCCCTCATGTCCTTGGTGTACTGGTTGAGCTGTTGCCTCAGGTCGTAGTAATCGCGAATGCTGCTCTCGTCGGGGATAGTTATGAGCGTCTTCATCTGCTCCAGCTCATTCAAATGCTTCTCAAGTCCAGAAACGCTTGCAGTGTTCTGGAATTGGAAGAAACAACGTTCGAGCATGAACTCCGGAGAAATACCCTCGACACGCATCAGGTTCAGAATCATGTTGTAGCTCAGGTAGAAGGCGGAGTTGAGCTTGTCTTGCTCACCGCGCACGATCTCCTTTGCAACAGTGGGCTCCATCTTCTCGTCAATCATCATGATGACGATACCACGGTCATCAAGACCACGTCTTCCGGCACGACCAGACATCTGAATGAACTCGGATGGTGTCACCCATCGTTGAGACACACCATCGAACTTGCGGACGCTCGTGAAAACAACAGTCTTCGCAGGCATGTTCAGACCGATGGAGAAAGTCTCGGTGGCGAAGAGGACCTTGATCAGACCCTCCTGGAAGAGAATCTCGATCGTCTCCTTGAGAATAGGCAGGAGACCGGAGTGGTGTACACCAATGCCGCGCTTCAGAAGCGGCAGCAGATGCTGGATCTGCGGCAGCTCCCTGTCCTGCTCGCTGAGCGACTCAATGGCGCTGTTGAACACCTTGGTAACGAGCTGCTTCTCGGATTCCTCGTTGAAGGAAAGCGTGCTCATCTGCAGGGCAAGGTTCTCGCACTCCCTCTTGCTGAAGCTGAATACGATGACCGGATTGTAGTTCTTCATCATGATCATCTTGACGATCTTGTAGATATCCGAGGGACCCTTTTGACCGCCCTTGTTGAGCTTCTTGTCCTTGCCTTTGCCCTTGCGCTTTGCCATGGCATCGGCCGGGTCATCTCCTGCCTTGTCTGAGATGGTCTGCATTGCCTTCTGGAAGTTCTCCTCCCTGAAGACACCCTTCTCATCCACGATCAAGTGTATGCCATCGGCGCCAGCGGGGAAGAAGTAGTGCTGGAGAGGAGTGGGTCGGAAGTCGGTGTATACAACGTGACAAGGCTGATTATGGGTCTTGGTGATCCATTCGGCGAATTGCATAGCGTTGGGAATTGTGGCGGAAAGGAAGACGTAACGGACTTTGTCGGGCAGGAGAATGATAGTTTCCTCCCAGACAACGCCACGAGCTGTTCCTAGTCAGTATCGCTATCACAGATTCTCAAAAACCCAATCTGACGTACACTTATCGCGCATATAGTGAACCTCGTCGAAGACAACCCAGGCAACTTCGCGCATGATTTCGGAGCCTCTGTACAACATGGAGCGCAGAATCTGCCAACAATTAGCATATAGGATAAGCGCGTCACTTGGTGCGGCATACCTCAGTAGTCATAACTAGACAAGTTGCGGTGGGATTGATAGTAACATCTCCGGTCATGAGGCCGACGTCACCAAAGTCGGCCATGAACTCTCGGTACTTCTGGTTGCTGAGGGCCTTGATCGGACTAGTGTAGATAACCCTCTGGTTGTTCTTGAGACAATGCGCAATGGCATACTCGGCGACGACGGTTTTACCAGCAGATGTGTGAGCGGACACGAGAACACTCTCGTTGCGCTGGATGGAGTGGACCGAAACCTGCTGAAAAGGGTCCAGCTTGAAGGGATACTCGCGCGCAGGGTGCTCCGGCGGCTGGTGCTCGGAGATGGGAATGTAATCGTAATCCGGAGGCAGCGCGACCTGATGTCTGACTTGGTGAGACAGCACGACGGCGGCACCATCCTTCTGCGCCTGCAGACCAGCGGCGGCGGCGACCTCGCGTGACTGCTCCGTCTCGAAGGAATCGGTAACAACAGGATCGGGCTCGTCGCGGCGAAGGCGCTTCGCAATGGCTTGCGCATCAGCACCGTTGGTAGCAGCAGCGTCCTCCTGGGGCGCGGGCGGGGCGTCGCTCATGGTGGCATCGTTGGCAGGCGACGCGGATTCGCCATTCGAGGACTTGACGTCGCCGTTGGCTTGCCTCTTTTTGTTCTTCTTGGGCTGTTTGGGCGGCTGATCCTGGGCAGGGCCAGGCTGCCCTTCGAAGACGTCGAAAAGCTCGTCCATGGCGGTGGTGGTTGGAACACGCCTGGGGAGCGGAGGTGTCTTCGTCCAGAATTGTCGACCAACTTTTGCGCTTGGACTCCAGACCGCCCGCGCGATCGATCGGCCTTCGCTCTTGCCCTAATTGGACGAAGCAGCCAATCGGCGGCGTTCGCCGTTGAACCGAGACTTAACCGCCGCGGCCTGACGTACTTGCCATGCTGACTTTCCTGCCTCTCGGACTCGTTTCCGTCTCCGTCGAACGGTCGTGCAACAATGGAATCGCCTTGCTTTGTTATGCATTCCAGATAAATTAGGTCGAACACATCACCACCGCCACTTCTTCCAAAGAATCCTACATAGTGCCGCATCTTTCTACAGATACTAATAGAAGCCCATAATGATATTCTCAAATATAAGCGTCATTGATTGAACGCAAAGCTGGACTGACGTTCGAAGCTTGATGTTATTGTCTTTCTTTTACAGTATCTCCAATTTCCTCAGTCTGTCGTAAACTCTGCCGAAATGATATATGCCTCCGTCGATTCGCATACCATACTTCGATTCCATCGTGTTTTGTTCGGAGGGCCATGCTCGACAGACTCTATCATAGTTCCCGGAATCCCCTACTCCCCAACGCCACCAATCCACGAAATGTAATGGAACAGGAGTAATGATGAAGATAATGGAACGTTCTCATCTAGACCAAACCAAGTTGTAGGAATACATAAAAAGGAACAATGCAGAAGGCAAGAGAATATTTTGCGGCTCTCAGAGCTCGTCACAAATCAAATCAAAATCAGGGAAGTCCGGATCCGGTCCGATGTTGATCGTCCCCGTAGGCGTGGCGCTCGCTGTCGTTTCCTCCGCTGATGTGGCAGCGACAGGGGCAGCTGTGGTCGGTTCCGTCACGGCGGCCGCGGTGGTACTGACTGCCGGCACGCTTTCGATACTCGATTCAATACTAGTAGCAGGTGCCACGGCAGCAGTGGTTTCAGGTGGTTCGGACGTGGTCGTCTCAGGCGCAGCCGTCTCAGGCGCGGCCGTCTCAGGCGCGGCCGTCTCAGGCGCGGCGGAGGTGGTCGTTTCTGCAGGAGGAGGAGGAGGTGGTGGTGGCGGCGCCGAGGTGGTAGCTTCAACTTCCGGAGCGGACGTGAGGGTGCTTGGAGATAATGATGAGGAGGAGGAGGAGGAGGACGATGATGATGATGAGGAAGAAGATGAGGAGGAGGAAGAAGATGAAGATGACGATGACGACGAGGAAGAAGAGGAAGAGGAAGATGACGATGAAGATGCGGCAGTTTGCAGTGCCACGGCACCGAAGGTCGTTATTGAAGCAGAGCTCTGAGCGGAAGCGCAGTTTGCTGTAGCGGATTAGCGTGGATACAGAGAAAGTGTGTGGACAAGCTAGGAATTGAGACAGATGCAGGTCGAGGCTATGCTTACACTTCTGTTTATTACAATCTTCCACAGTGAAGTCACCCTTGTTTCCTTGAGCGTTCGCTGCCTACATAAGACATGGTATTAGTAACGCTTTCTATTCTCAAGATTATGCAGTCACAAAAAGCACCCGCCTAGGGCCTAAAAGATGCAATGAAAGGTAATACAGCAAAACTATTTTTAAAAGTAGGGTTCATAGTGCTAAAGGAAGAAGCCAGAAGACCTGGTACTTACATCTGCGCATTCGTTGAACTGATTATCGCACGTCCTTTGTGCAGCCTCTGCGAATGAGTTCTGTGGTTTCATGTTAGCAAAACACTTCTCCAAACTGCACCATCGTCTCTTTCCGCCTCCACGCCGCTCATCTCCACAGGCACAGCTTGGCAACGGCCCCCAACTAAGAGCACTTCATCCTGTTGTTGCAGAACTCGGGTCCAATCCTAAACGACGAATCCCAAAGGATCCCCATTTCCGTCCCTCATCCATTTATGCCAACAGCTTCCCATGTTACGCCACCAACACATAGCTCAGAAACAACAGAAAGGACAAGAGATCCACTCACAAAAGTATCCCCATCGACCGCAAAAACCCGCTCCCCGTCCCCCGAATCCGTAATGGCCGCGGCGCTCTTCCCGCCGAGCGCTTCCCCAAACGTCTGCAAATTGTCCGACGACTGGCGGCGCACCGGCAGATGAAGCGCGGCGTCGTCCTTGGCGACAACGGCGGCGGCGGCAGCCCCGAGCGCACCGCGAATGTCGATGGGATTCGCGCTGGCGCTGCAGACCGACGACAACGAGAGCAGCAGCAGCGCTGCCCCCGAGAGGCGGCCGGGACTCGGTGACCGTGTTGTCCGTGCAGTTGCTGTTGGTAATAAGGGGGTCCGCATTTTTATTTTTTTTATTTTTTTTCCTTCTCTTCCTCTTTCGCAGAGAGAGTGGACGACGCACGCGCTCGTCCTTTTCGGTATTGGAGAAGTGATTGCGCGTCAACTGGCGGAGATTTGTTGTGTCCTCTTCTCTGGAGATCTGCTACCTGGCAGTGGGGGAAAGCATTGTCTGGCCTGTAACGACTGCTTGGCTTCGGTTGGTGAACGGTTGGCTGAGGGTGAGACAGAAGATCGACAGGGCGCAGTGGGAAGGGCGGGTCTTTTGGTTCGGCTGCTGAAGCCCGCAGCTGCCCGGCGGCGGCTGTAGCCAAGTTGAAGCTGACTCGAGAGCTGGGCGGCAGTGCCGGTGGGGTGCAGAGTGTGGTAGTGATATGGGGAAAAGCTCATGAAAAGGAAGAAGAGCAGGATGGGCAGGGTGGCCGTTCATGCCGGCCGGCAAAATGGGGAGTGCAACGAGGAAATCGGGCACAAGCGCAGAGAAACGCCAATCATGGCCCAGTGTGGTGACTGCCGAGCGCGTCGCAACCGCTGCAAGTGGCAACTGTCACCAGCTTCTGAGACAGCACTGAAACGGCGTACGCGACCTTCCTGGTCAGAGCGCACTCCCGCCCGCACAGCCCACGCATACATGAGTCGCTTTCGTCACTGCGCTGGGGTCATTGCTGCTATGACGTTGAGCATTAGGAAGGCGATCATAGTCGCCGCTGTCTACATACTGCTATTTGGTAGGACTGTACAGTTGCGCAGTCAGAGACCGCCGAATCACGCGAGCCTCCAGACTAGAAATATCCCAACAAGGAAAGAAGAAGGGGTATGCTGCCTTTCTAACTGAACTCGTAGTAACTCATTCTTTTTCAACACTACGTGTAGCCGTCGCATGCTACGTATGCACCTCGTGAATGGAACAATGAAAACAAGCCGGACGCGGCTGTAAATGCAAAATTATGATGGGGCAGCCGCTTCAGGGCGCCCCACGAGAAAAGATCCAACTCCACTGCAATGCAAGACTAATTCAATCGTGGTGCTCGTGACGACGGCCAGCGGAGACTCTTAGAAGTTTGCTGCGGCGTTGACGCGGCCACCAGGCGTGTGGTGCTGCTCGAGCGTGCGGTTGAACATGTCGTTGGGCGAGCTGCTGTTGCGCTTCTCCGTGTTCAGCGGCTGGTGGGCGTTGCTGCCAGCCAGGGTGTAGTCGTCGTCATCGTCGACCTGGTTCTTCTTGCGGCCCCAGATGCGCCATGCGACGATGGCCAGAGCACCGAGCACGATGGCACCGCCGACACCGCCAACGACACCGCCGATGATCTTCTTGGTGCTCGAGCTCATTCCCGAGCTGCCCGAGCTCTCACTGTCGTTGTTCAGGACCGCCGCACTGGTGACGGTGGAATAGCCGGTCGTTGACACGCGCGTGGTGCTGCCAGTGCTGGTGAGGGTTGCAGACTGGCCATTGGTGACGGTGACGATGGTCGTGGTGAATGCCTCGGTGGAGCTGGCGACCAGCGCAGAGGTGATGGTCGTCTTGGAGGTCGTCTTGGCGGAAGTGGCCGAGCTGGTTGCAGAGGATCCGCCTGCAGTCGCAGTGGTGCCGGCAGCGGCAGAAGTGGCAGCAGCGCCAGACGTTGCGTCAGTCGTGGTCGCAGTAGTCTCGGCAACGGCAGAAGAGGTGGGAGCTGAGGTGGTGGTAGCGTCGTTGGTCGCGGCAGCAGACGTCTCGGCAGTCGTGGTGGGAGCCTGGGTAGTCTCCTCCGAAGTGGCAGATGGAGTGCTAGAGGACGACGTGGGCTCCTGAGTAGAGGTGGCTTGGGTGGCCGAGGTTGCTGCCGTTGCGGCATCGGGCGTGCTGGGCGCCGACGCAGTTCCAGAGGCTGCCTGCCTGCGGTGGAAGAATCCTAGGGCATAATCCTCGGCATCGACCGGGAAGTTGGCGGCGGCAAAGGTGAACAGCAGGCACAGGGCCAGAACGAAGGCCGGAAAGCCTCTCATGGTTGGTGTGGGTGATGAGCGACGAAGATGTGCGGGCGGTGGTTGTTGAGCGGGTGAAAAGACGCTGTGCAGGCGATCGCAGGGTCCAAGCGTGGAAAAGGGAGAGCCTTAGGGTGGATTACGCGTATGTCTCGCAGGACGATGGGGCCCGCGGTGCGAAACGACCGAGGTGGATGTGGAAGGCGCGAATGGGTTGGTTGAGCGAGAGGCCTTGGTGTGAGCGAGGGAACAGTTGACGGCAAAACGAAGGGATGTTAAGGCAGTTTATTGAATGTGGTGGGCGCGGGAAGAAAAGGCGTGAACACGAGACAGCGGCCGAGTAGGGTGGTAAGGCTATGCCGTAAATAGCGCACGCTTACCCGCAGCGCAGGCTGCACGCCTTGTTCCAGTCACGCTGTGTCGGGCGCTCGTTGGCCAGAGCTGCTATGTCGCTGAACCAGGTAGGGATCGATGCTCCGGCTCGACCCAAGCGGCGGAAAGGGACTGTGAGGGACCGGCGGGTGGAAGTGCTGGGAACCGGACCCACCCAGTGCGTCGGCGTGACGCCTGCAGGCCGTTGCTCCCCCGGCGGGCCTGGGCCAGCTGGTGCGTCGCTAGCGCCCAGGTGGCCGCCTCGTTCGTTCGGCCGCAGGCAGGGTGGCGTGGCTGCCGTCATCCACCAGCAAAATCTGCCGTCTCCGGCGCCTGCAGCTGCCGCGCGAGCAATGAGCGCCGACTGATTTCGCAGCACGCGACCTGCTATTACACAACCACTATCCACCTTCGCCGAATATGGCCGTGACGATGCTTGACGCGGCTCTCACCACAAACGAAGCCCTAAGCGGCATTACCGGCTCTATTTCCCTGGCGGCGTGGATCTTCCTATTGGTAATGTCGATACCTGCTCCTTGAATTCTTATGCATTCCCTAAAAAATATACTTGAGCTAACGGCGCATTCATTCCTCAGGTACCCCAACTAGTCGAGAACTACAAGCAAGGCTCGGCCGATGGCATTTCCATCTCCTTCCTCGCCGTCTGGTTCATCGGCGACATCGCCAACCTCGCGGGCGCCGTCTGGGCCGGCCTCGTGCCCACCGTCATTGCCCTCGCCATCTACTTCTGTTTCGCCGATCTCGTCCTGATCTCCCAATGCCTGTACTACAACATCCGAAACGCCCGCAGAGTGCGCAAGGTGTCCGAGGCCTCGACCCGCGACAGCGTCGAGCAGCCGCTCTTGGGCCGCCGTGACAGCGACAACATGGGGCTGCCCGGGTCGCGCCGCCGTTCCAGCGCCGCCTCCCGCCGCAGGGACAGCGTGGGCCACCGCGAGTCGCTGGCGGGCATTGCCGAGGAGGAGAATGGTGCCTCGGAGTGGAAGAAGAACGTCCTGAGCATTCTAGGGGTCTGCCTGGCAGGTGCCGTCGGCTGGGCCGTCGCTTGGGCTACGGGGGTATGGAGACCCACTCCTGTTGATGCGGGTGCCGGCGACGAGGAGATTGCTCCGGGGGCTCAGGTCCTGGGTTACGCCAGCGCCATCTGCTATCTCGGCGCTCGCCTGCCTCAGATCTACAAGAACTGGCGCGAGCAGTCCTGCGAGGGCCTGTCTTTGTTGTTCTTCTTGCTTTCCCTCTTGGGCAACCTGACGTATGGCATGGGGGTAAGCCACATCCGGCGCATGGACCACAAAGCTCTTGCACTGACGATTATTAGATTCTGTTTCACTCTGTCGAAAAGGAGTACTTCTTGACCAACCTGCCATGGCTGATTGGGTCGCTGGGAACAATGGTCGAAGATGCTGCCATCTTCTTCCAGTTCCGCATCTACGGCGACAAGTCGCAACAGTCGGCTGCCGTTTGATTTCGCGAATAATGAATTGACGTTTGCATCGGTACGGATAAAGGATAAAAGCAGGACGGCAACGAACAAAAAAAAACAGTCGCTATACCCGCCTGGAGAAGCCGGCAAAATAGTGCATTCAACCTTCGCTGGGATTTGCTGTACTATATTTGATGCTTGGAGTTGGGAATGATTTCAGAGAGGTCAACAAAAAGTTAGTGTGTTTTCACGAGACAATTAGATCATTGTACATAGCGGTTACTGCGTTTTCGAGCAACTTAGTTTGTTACGGTCCAATCACTGTTCGCAATGGAGCTGTCTGACGTTGAGCAAGCTAATTTAGGCACATTGCTTGAATTTCCAGGGGCTTTGCGTGCGGGCCATTACATCATTACCACCATGCACTATACTTGTTTCGCTATTAATGGCAACGGCTGTACCCTGGAGTGGAGTTCGGGACCGGGGTGGGAGACCAATTGTTTTCAACTCCACCAACCATAGGGGTCACACAGCTACAAGGCGCTCAAGGCAACCCCCACGTACACATACTTTACATTAAGGTAGATTAGTAGGTTTCTTATCTTCTTAAAAACTAACTGAATAAAAAAGGCTCGTGTGGTACCGTAGTCCCCATTAGCGACGAGTCATCAGTGACTCATCATTGGGGAAAAGAACCTAAATCCTCTGTGGCCTGCTGCGGTTTCGAAGTCCTAGGCTGTCCGATATCGCTCAACCCCATACTATGCCACTGGAACGAGGAGATGCTGCGGATAAACGGGTGTTGATCCGGTATCTGGTTCCTGGTACCTTTAAACCGCCCTGAACCGGACTTCGGCTCTAGTCTCTACGGTACCGATCCAACAAAAATGAATTGACCCAATGGCGCCGTAAAATAGAAAGGGATATATTTTCTTTGAATTGGAGTGAGCAATGAATGATGGAAGAAAGCGGCGCAGCCGACAACATCGTTAAGGAAGGCCTTGGGCAACAAGGCACCAAGGGATACAACATAAAGCAGATGAACCCTGCCTACCGTGATGTGGGGAAGCACATGGGCCTCGGCTGTCTTTCCGGGAAAGATGCCATGGAGCTTCCGTGGAGCTTCCTAGAGTTGAATAGCAAAAAGCTGGGGAGAAGCGAATCTGGCTAGCCTAACGGCGCACAATAGGTTCTCCAGCATCCTTCTGTGTATAGAATTCTCTTTCAAACGACGGGAATTTCATCGGCTTAATAAGAGGGACTGAAGCAGATGAAGTTCTGGATAGGGTCGGCTCGGTTAGATACGGGTTTAAGGGAGGTTCGCGCGTCCTCGGATGAGCGAGTGCTGGACCATATGGTGGCCGCCAACGGTCGTTAAGCTGCTGTGCATGAACGGCCACGTCTTGATGAGCTTTGCAGCCATCGGAGCGCGGTTCACAATTTTTCTCTTGGGGCAACTTTTTGATCATAAATTTGCAGCGCGCCACCGCCGCGTACGTGGCCATTGTGCCGCCTGCAGTCACAGGGACAGTGGACCGGCCATTTGCCGGCTTAAGCGTCCCAGCCTGCGAGGAAGCACCGGTGTCGCTGAGCCGTTTGTCAAGTCGCTGTTGGCGCGCCCTATGCTCCCTCTAGCCGCATTCCGCACCCTCAGATAAGAGTCACTCTCCCCGGGTGCGAGTGGAGCCCCGTTACGTAGGTATAAAACAGTCTCTCTGAACCTCACTTCCTCTTCATCTGCTGTCCATTTTCTTCCAATTGGCGGTTCGGGTTGATCTCTTTCCAATTCTTTCCCTTGTCCATACCGATACCGCAGGCTTTCTACACAGGCAGGCCCCAACCATGTCTCCCTCCGCCGTCAACCCCACGACCGTCTCAGGCCTTACCGAGGCTGGCATTGAGCACCACATCGTCGAGCACCCTCCGTCGGGCGCGTCCAATGGCCACGAGCTCGCCCAGCTCGATGCCTCCAAGCTCACCACGACTTTCACCACTTCCCCGCGGCCCGTGCCGGAGCCCAACTCGGCGGAGGTCATCGCGCAGAAGGTGTGCACCGACCACATGATCACCGTATCCTGGACGGCAGATCACGGCTGGCACACGCCGGAGCTCAAGCCGTACGGGCCGCTCTCGCTGATGCCGACGGCGTCGTGCCTGCACTACGCCACCGAGTGCTTCGAGGGCATGAAGCTGTACCGCGGCTTCGACGGCAAGCTGCGTCTCTTCCGGCCTGATCGCAATGCGGCACGGCTGCTGACATCTGCCAATCGCATCTCGCTGCCGTCCTTCGAGCCGGCGGAACTGGAGAAGCTGATCGCGAAGCTCTGCGCCGTCGACGGGCCCAAGTGGCTGCCCGTGGACCGCGCCGGCCAGTTCCTATACATTCGCCCGACCTTTATCGCTGACGACGAAGCGCTCGGCGTCAACGTTCCCAAGCGTGCGCTTCTGTACGTCATCATCTGTAACTTCCCCAACCTCGACAAGCCCACAGGCTCCCTGGCGAAGCCCGGCCTGAAACTTCTTGCATCCCGCGATGACATGGTAAGAGCCTGGCCAGGTGGATTCGGCTACGCTAAGCTCGGAGCCAACTACGGTCCTTCGTTGATTGCGCAGGGAGAAGCGAGGGCTCGGGGGTTTGATCAGATTTTGTGGTTGTTGGGGAACGACTGCCTGGTCACGGAGGCGGGCGCCTCCAACTTTTTCGTCGTCTGGCGCGCTCCGGAGTCGAACAAGCTGCAGATCATCACTGCCCCGCTGGACGACCGCATCATCCTCGACGGAGTGACGCGGCGCTCGGTGCTCGAGCTCGTCCGCACCCGTCTCGTCAACGGCTGGGCTGGCGCCGACGCGGCCGAGGAGACGCTCGAGGGCCTTGAGATTGTCGAGCGCAAGTTCACCATGAGCGAGGTTGTCGACGCTGCGGCTGAGGGTCGTCTCGTCGAGGCATTCGCTGCTGGAACCGCCTTCTTCATCGCTCCCGTCGGTCTGATCCACTTCAGGGGCAAGGACATCGAGATCCCTCTGGCGGCCGGCGAGACTGGCAAGTACGCTCACGTCATCAAGACCTGGCTGCGCAACATCATGTACGGCAAGGAAGATCACGAGTGGGCTCGCGTTGTTCCCGATGAGGGCTGCCAGGCTTGAACATGAGTTCTGAGATGCTGAGTCTCTTCCATGGCTTGTGAGAAAAGTTTAAGGGAGGATCTGCGTTCGTTTCGAGCGAGAAGATTCATGATTGTTCTTTTGTAACTGTGGGTAGCCGGCGTTAAAAAGTGAATGTTGTAGACTAGAAGTCTGTATCAGCGACAGCACAATGGAATTTGAAGCATTACTTTGAACTCAAAAGAGGGTGAAAGCGCAGCTGCAGGTCCCTCAGTCTTCAGTGCAGGTGATGTGGCATGGCGGGATGCAAGAAATCAGTGTTACCATAGACGGACGTGCTCCGGACTCGACGATTCGAGCATGCATCTTGTGCAAGCGACAACCCACGGTACGAGTAGCATCGGGACCGCAGTTGCGAGCACGCCGTGGGTTCCACCTCCCGGACTCGTGCTCCCGCGCGCGGGTTTCACGGACTCTTTGTAGAAATGCAGTCGGCAAGTGAGTTGAGGGCTGCACGGCGGAAGCGAGCCATCGCCAGGCGGGTCCCTCCGTCCGGCACATCCGCATCGGGTAACCAGCCAACCAGGCAGTGTGCAATGCATGCGCTCTGCCACCCACGCCATGTGCACCCCTGCTGCGCGAACCATGGTTCGCCGGCAGCGTGCAGCCAGCGGTCGACTCTCAAACAACGTGCAGCACAGCAAGCGAGCCGGTGACTTCATTTCTCACCGTCCAGCCGTGGTTGCCCTCGGCTGCTCCCCCACATAGCGCCGCGCCTTCCTTCGACCCAAGATTGTCACCGCCTGTCCACCTGCTGACCCTCGGTGATATTCGTGTCTGCCATCCGTCTGTCCCTGCCGCGGCACGTGGGACGCGCCACACACGTTGGCCCTGCACATTGCACCGCATACGCACCGCGGAAACTGACGTCTACCGTACCAGACTTGGCCGCCATCCTTCCTACTCTCTTACACGCAGACGCCTCGTCTTTGCACAGAGACAACAGAAGGAGACGCGAGCCCAAAGGACCAGAGGCAGCACGAAATTGCCCGATACCCCATAGCGCCGGGCTACGGCGCGCTTGCATTCCCTCCGTCTTCCGCACGATACATGACATCGTCCATCCGCGCGCCCCGGCCCCGGACTACCCCCAATAATAAATGGTGTTTTATGCTCTAACCTCTAACAGCAATGACCGGTACCTGACACCCCGGTACCACTCCCCGAACGCGCACGCACGCCGCCGCCACCCACGCGCGCGTGGCAACCACACACACGCTCGCGCGCACACACCCCCCAACCACCCCGGCCCTCCTCCGCCTTGTTTTCTATGCGCAGGTCCCAATTTAAAATAGGTCTTGCTTGACTCCCGTTCCCGGATCCGTGGTTAGCATGCCGGGAGGTCAACCAGAAAGCTGCTTGCGACGTTCGATCTTGACTTGCCCCGATGTCTCTCTTTACCCTTTACGCAGCTAAAGCCTACTGCTTCCGGTAAAAGCCCTTTTGCGCTGGCTTCGAACTATTGATTTTGGGTGCTTAGGATCTGCGAACCCTCACACACGCTGCACTTTGATCCGCGTGCATGCCTGCGGAACCCTCTCACCAATTTTTTTTTTTTCCCCTTTTCTTTCCTATTGGCCCGTCACTGAACCGATCACTGTGGCACCATGGCCAATAGTTGCTGAGCGCATGGACGCTGTCGTCCGTGGTGGTGTTCCCTCGCCGACGTGACACACGACAGTACTACGAAGACCACGGTCTAGAGCTACGACACTAAATGGCTACTGTTGTGCCCTTGCCCTCACCTTGTCGACGACATGGGGTTGTTTCCCTTTATTTCTTTTGCCTCGACGCCCAGAGGTTGGGCTGAAACTGATGGCATTGCCTTTGATGGTTGTGTTTCACATTTTAGGCTTCATGGCGAAGCCGGACAAGGGTTCCATGTGCACAGATATACGCAAACAGCATCGGTAGTACTTCATCAGCTCCGGTTCTTTCTTAACATGTTTCATTATCCCCTCTTGTACGTGGTCGGCGTCATGAATACAACACAGCCGCTGAATGAACCGATTACTCCTGCCACAGTTCACGATTGTAGCCGAAAGCAGGGCGGTAACAGTTTCGCGTTCACGACATACTACTCATGGCAAGTGAGGTAGGCTTTTAGTGCTTATGGCGGTGGATATCTCCTACAGATGCAAGATCGCTTTGGTACAAGCTGTTCTGGTTGAACATTGCACGTGCTGGAGTAAGCAGTATTCATATGCACAGTCCATGGGACTTGCTCTTCTGATTGCCAACTCCTTCTCGCACGTGTCGTTATTCCGCCGCAGAAATTCGGTACCACTCAACCCTATAAAGGAGAATTCCTCTTGCCTGTCTCAACCGTCTTCTACAACACGTTCTTGGCACATCAGTTCGAGTTGACACAACAAATGCAAAGAGATCACTGTGGTCGGCCGCGTTGTTGCCATTCATTTCAAGGCGTGCACCCCTTCTATACCAATGCAGAAATCTGGAATGACATGAAGCTCATCGTCTTTTGAATATGATGCTGGGCGCGTTTTCAACTCGCAATTACAGTTCACCATCACAAACCCATTCCTGCAAACCATTATCGCATGAATTCGCAGACGAGAAACCCACTGAGCTTTTGGAGTCCTTTTGCATTTCTGCACAGCTATATTTACTGTTCCGAATCCTGTTCATGACTTCCGATTCACTCTATCCCAGCCACCAACCACCATTGCCTCCTAAGCTATGACGTACCTCTCATTCTTGCGTCGTCACTTGGCACCGGTTATCGTTACCTCAGCCACAGCATGTGATGTTTATCCGACCTTCATCTAAATTCCTATAAAATATTCTACTTTCTATAATCGTTCACCATAACATATCCACCACAACTTTGAGATTAGGAGGGACCACCCAAAGAACCAACTTCTGAGAAAGTTTCTAAAAGATCTCACTTCGGCGGGGTTTTCGTTGTTAAACATGGTATCGACATACCCCGACCGAGCCATCATCTTCACCATACAAATGCTGGCTCAACCAATCATACTCTGGAAACAATGTTGAGTGTCACTCAGACATTGAACTGCTGCACATCATCATCCGAATGACATGCAATAAAACATTGTGAATTGCCCTGTCATCAACCTCGGATCTTCAGCAACTAAACAATGTGCTTGAAGAAAGCATATCATATGCTCGAACTTGAACTATCCATCCAAATTCCCTTTTCCCAACCCCCCACCAACCAGACCCTCCTTTTTTTTTTTTCTTTTTTTTCTTTTTTTTTTCAACCTACCAACGACAACCGCTCAAACGCCTTCACGACCGGCGGTTCCTTCTTCTTCCTCTCCGCCATCACCGCATCCCAATAAACCCCATCCGCCCCCGCCACAGGCACCTCCTCGCCGCCGTCCTCCTGCGTCACGGCAACGACCTCCTTCTTCTCAACCTGATACACTTCATCCACGCAGCCGCGGCACAAAGCCACGACCTCCTCCATGGCAACCTCGACCGCGGCGGCGCGCTCGCGCATGCCCCTGCGCATCAGGCCCTCGACGAGGCGGGCGACCTCTTCGTTGACCTGGTTGACGCGCTCGATCAAGCGGCCGATCGAGTTGACGAGGTACTCTTCCTCGTAGACGCTGCCCTTCTTGCCCCTTGCGCGCTTGCGCTCCTCGCGCCGGCGGTTCTTGCTCGTCTTGCGCGTCGTCGCCGTGTTGAGCGTCGTGCCGCTGCGGTTGGTGTAGCGCGTCATGAACGTGCCGGCCGACGTCGTCGCGTCCGTAGGCGCGAGCGATACGTTATCCGGGATATCCGCACCACCCGAGGCTTCCGCCCCGTCGAAGAACGCGAGCGGATCCTCCTGCTTCTTGACGCGCAGCTCCCTCAGCCGCGGCACCTGCGCGTTGACCTGGCCCTTGCAGTCGGCCAGCAGCTCCGTCATGGCGGCCGAGCCCTCGACCAGGCCCGGGTCGACGACGGCCTCGACGAGGTCGAGCCGCGCCCGCAGGCCAACGACGCGCATCGCCTCGGCGAAGAAGTAGCCCTTGCAGAAGGTGCGCGCCGCCGCCTCCAGGTCGTTGAGGTAGTCGAGCTGCACCGTCGCCGCGGCGTAGAATTCCTTCGTCTCCGTCAGGCCCTCTGCCAGTGCCTCGGCCAGCGATTGGAGCTCTTCTGCCGGCAGCGGCACCGCCGTTGCGCACGAGAGCGACTCGCGCCACATGTTGGCCGCGCGGTAGGCTTCCGTGGCGGAGGCGTAGTCCGAGAGGTACTCGAATGCTGCGAGAAAAACAATTTTGTTAGATTAAGCTAGACGTGATTCTTTCTTTGGTTTGTGGGTCGCTTACCAATGCCCGCCTCTTTGAACCTGTTCCGACTATCGAGATACCTTGCGTAGAGCTTCATGATCTCCTTCAACCTGTCAGGCTTGTACTTGTGCAGAGCGATCGCATCGCTGTACAGCTCGTGCTTCTCCGCGTACGACTTGAGCTCGTCGAATGCATCCAGCGCGTAAAGATGCCCAATTGCCTTCACACGCCTGCCGAGATTGTCGTCGATGGTGAACTGGCGGCGAAGTTGTTCCATCTCCTGGAGGCTCTGCAGGTACGGAAGGTACTCCCTGGGATCTTTCTGTGATTGCTGCGCAATGAGAAGCGCTACGTCGAGGTTGTACATCCCGAGCGCGTGATCGTAAAGTTGGTTGACGTCTGCGAGGAAGCAAATATGTTCGGCTGCCCTCTCTGCCAGGCTGGTGTCTTGCTCCCTAAGCTTTGCGACGACACCAAGTCCACCTTCGAGGTCGGGGGGAGTCTTGCAAACATTTGCTGTGACGATGTTTTGAAGATTTGTCTCTGTGCGCTTCTGAAGAACTGCGAGGAAAGCGTCACAGATCCGATTGACCTTGGTAGAGACATCGAATCTTGATTCGTTGGCTGGAGTGCCATTGGTTGTGGTGCCGATGTTTGGCTTCTTCACGGTCTCCTTGTACATTGTTTGCGTCACGTCTTCATTTCTTGGGTTGAAGTCAGCCACGACAGGAGTATCTGGAGGGTAAATGTAGGATCATACCGTAATTGGGAGAGAAATAGGTCAACGTGCGTGAACTTCTTGAGCTGGTCGAGGAAGAGTTGAATGCTTGCCATGAATTGTTCTGGCATGTGGTCATGAAGGATGTTCATGTCGACGCGCTGGTTGCGACAAGCCATAAAAGCTCTCTTGTACTTCTTCTCCGCGATGCTCTTACGGATTCCTGCAACGACCAAGGCTCGGGGGAAGATAGTCTCGAGGTTGCCTCTGGGCATCTGAAGAACAACAGAGTAAGAGGATGGCATCACTGAGACTAGGCGAGCACCTCGCTCAATGCTACGGCAACGTTCGTCCTTTTCCGGCTCGTCGAGAGGAACCTCAAGTTCTACGATCAGTTAGCAAAGGTATTGGATCATTGTTCAAATACATTTTACAGACCTTCGACAGGGGCGAGGTGCACGAATTTGAGGAGATGCTGTGTTGTGGTAAAGACAAGGTGTGCTGGAGTGACTCTAAAAGAAGTGCAGTTCTTCACCAACAGTCTTGAGTTGGCATATAGTGACCCATTTGCGGTAAGACCAAATGCAATATCCTGTGGATATCAACGTTAGTCTGATGAACCACGGAGCGGAATTGAGGAGCATACCTCATCGTCATGCGACACCATCTCAATCCATGCTGGCCGAACTGGAAACTTGGAGATAGGTGACGGCCCGTCCAGGACATCTGAATCGATGCATGACACTGAGCCACCTTCATCCATGGTGCAGAATTTGCTGTAATCAACAGAAGCCATTGCGGTATGTATCCGAGGAGAATCCAGTGGGATCATGGTGAACCCCTCATGGTCCAGAGTCTTGTAGCAGACAATACTTTCGCCGATATCCTCATTGTCAAGGAGGACGAAAATCTCCGAATCGCCACGGAACGTGACTTGACGAGGTTTGGCGGCAGGATCTTCCAGAGTACAGCGTGTCTCGAGAATTGGATCTTGTGCTTCTTTACTTGAGATGTTGTAATGGTACACACAGACTTCAGATTCGTGCAGGACTGCAATGAGAGTGCTCGAGGAGTTAATAGCCACATCGACCGCGTTGCCCTCAAGCAGTACTTCATGTAGGGCCATCGGCGGGGGAACATTGGCAAGCCGCAGAGGCGTGACTTTAAGTGTTCCTGCCTATTGTCAATATACGATCTGCGTGCTGGGCGTCTTCAGACTTACTGCCATCGATAACGGCAACTGTGCCGAAGTCGTTGGGCTGAACTGCAGAAGAAGCTGCTACAGAGAAAACATACTCCAGGCTTTTCGAAGTGTCTGCAAAACTGTCAGTCATACTGGATGAGAGGTGCTAGGGAGTTGGCAATACAAGGTGTGGAAAGTGCCAGCTTCAATGCCTTTTCAGGGTTCCACCGAGGCTGCACAGCAGAAGCCAAGCTCAGATCTTCACTGAGGCGGATCTCCTGCTTGAGGTAGTAATGATAGTTGCCCATAGTCCAAAGTTGAAGTCTGTCTTTGAAGCAGATGGCAAGAACGGTAGAGTCGGTATTCCAGGAAAGCGTGATGTTGCTGCCCCAGCTTTTCATCTCATCTGGTGTCAGTCTGAGGCTGAATTCTCCGTGGCGCAGGCCGTTACGCTCAAAAAACACGATATCGATGCGGTCCTCGCGCCGCTGCACTCCGGCGATGATGTTACCTGCGGGCCGCCAGCTAAGGGCACCCTCGAGGTAGTCAACCGGCTCGCTCACGCTGTCGAGAGCGCCTTCTCTCGAATAGACTCGGATCATACGCCTCTTCTCCGACTCAACAGAGTTGACTGCGAGATAGGCACCGTCTCCTCTCCAGGTGATGGTGACGCTTCCGTCATCCAGAGAGCTCAGTAGACCTTCATCAACCTTCTCTGGCATAGTAGGGTCGCGGAGGGCCTTGGCACGCTTGCCCTTGAACTGCGTCTCTTTCTTGCCCCATCCGACGGACACGTGGTTCGAGGCCTTGATGTCCTCGGGGGTAAAGGTGATGTTGGAGACATTCTCGAAATCGCGGGTCATGTACAGAAGCGTATTGGCACGAGTGGTGATGGCCAGCAGCTCTTCGTCGGGCGACCAGGCGGCGGCCGTGATGCCAGCATCGACGGAACCGACGATTTCGATCATGTCCTCACCGTGCATAGGCTCTTCCCGGACAATGACAATGTCGCCGCCTGCGAGCACAAGGCATGCTGACAGGGAGTCCGGGAAATAGTGCAGACTTAAAACTTTGTCGCAGGACAGCTCTGGCAGAGGGCACGGGGCATCCCAGGAGGCTATCAGGCCGAAGGCGTCTGGGGCGGTGCTTTGGTCGTCGACCAGGCGCTTGAGCTCGATGACAGCACTTGACTCAGATGGGCCAAAGGTGCAGATTAGCGAGTCTCCGGAAGTGTCCCATGCTGTTGCAGTGAGCGGCAGGGCGTCCGCGGGGATTTTGCGGACGGCGTTCCGCACACACCTCAGGTTGCGCATGGCGAGCTCCGAGCGGGGCGAAGAGGTGTGGGTTTAGAGCCGGGTGGGCATGGCTGGGTGGTGTTTTAAGGCGTCGCCTCCAGGCTGGCGAATCAAAATTTCGAGGTTTCCAGGCGCTAGTCAGCCGAAGCGTCGCCGCCAAGACCTTCAAATCATCGTGCAGCGACATGACGTCCACTGCCCAAACGCACGGTTCTTGGGTGTTCCGAATGCACGAGAATCAATTCATCTAGAAGCAGCCGCCTGGTAGCATTTCCTTTTGTACAATTGCAGCATCCACGCAGGTCTGGTATGCTCCAGTCCTCCGCGACGACCCCTTCTATCGAGAATTCCACGCGACTGTAATTTACTGGTCCTTCTTGGTCTGCCAGACTGTTCGCCGGAGCTTGCGTTAGTATGTGGCCGTGAATGGTGTTGGGACGCGGGAGTTGCTCACCGGCAATGCCGACGGGCGCGAAGAAGCCGACAGCTGCACCACCATTAGCTTCCCATTCGTAACCTATTCATTGCCGCAGCTTACCCATGAACGACCAGTAGCGCACAGCGAAGAACTTGGTCAGAGGGTTGAAGGGGATGTTGCTCTACAGCCCAGTTAGTGGATCACGGTCGAAGCTATCGGGAGCACAGAGGGAACGCACGCGGGGACCCTGTCAGTTCGGTCAGTATATTGCATCAGCCAGAATGATCCAAGGGAGACGGCGCACCTCGGGGTAGTGGTAGGGCGAGGAGAGCCTGGCGCGGGTGGCGGAGAAGGCCCTCTTCTGGACCTGCGAGGCAACGCGGAGGGTGGGGCGGGACAGCATCTGCGGACGTCAGTCGCTGGCGACGGGCGGCCAATGCCATCTGCAACATCGAAGACACGTACTTTGGCGACGTGGAGACTGCCGGGTCGGGAGGGTGAGTGGAGATGTGTGGTATAGCGGGTAGAGGGTGAGCTTGGCCGCATCGCATGATCCCGCGAAGTTGCGAGCCCCGGCCGAACTGCGGCAATTCCTCCCCAGCCCCCGAGTCATCTCCACTACAACCTCACTCCCCTTCGTCCGTCAGCCTTAGTCATTGACCTCAGACTCATGAGCTGACACACAGGCCGTGGAACTTCATACTTCAGAAACCTCTACAAGCTGCTTCGAGGAAAATAGACGACCAACCCCCCAAAAAATTATCAAGATCAAGAGAGTCAGGCCACTGACGTGTGAATTGGGACGGCAGCCAAATGCAATGAATATATTTCATTGACGAAAGGTCTTGTATGCGTATATTATCTGGTTGCACTTTTGCCCTTTGCAGAATTTCCGAAAGCCCCAACTTCTATCCTTCCCAAACGCCACCTCATGCAAGTCATATCCTCTCAATTTTGCTGCTGAAACAAAGACATCAACCCCCGTGGGTCCCTCAACACCTCTATCGAAGCATCTACCGGTCCTAATTCCTCGCTTCTCCCGACCGGATCCCCTCATCTCTTTCTTCACTACTCCTCCCCGCTCCACCCACTCGTTCCTCTTCGACAACATCCTCTTCCTCTTCATCAATGGCGTCCACAAGCCCCCTCTCCTCGTCCCTCACCTCCTCCTTCCTACCGACTCCCTTACTCTGCTCCTTCCGCACCGCCACGTAAATCGCACTCCCCAAAATCAAACTGCTCCCCGCCCACCCCCAGGCATCCGGGCTCGTCCCGAACACGAGCTTGTCGCCGGCCAGCGCGAACAGCATCTGGCAGTAGACCATATTCGTCGCGCGGCTGCTCTTCTCCTGCTGCAGGCCGGCGGCGAGCAGGAACTGCATGACGAAGCCGCACAGACCGAGGAAGCCGAGCAGCGCCCAGTCGCGCAGCGACGAGGGCAGCAGGAACGGGATGCCCGGGATGAACGTCATGGCGAGCACCGACACGAACGTGCACCACACGGCGAAGTAGTTGACCGAGATGAGGGCGTGCGCGCGCTTGCCGATCCAGCGCAGCGTCGTGTACGCCGTGGCGGCACCGAGCACGCCGAGGAGCGCGACGGCCACGGCCAGCGCGCGCTGCTCGGGCGTGACGGATGAATAGTCACCGGCGTCGGTGGCGTCGGGAGCGGAGGTCGTGCCGTTGGATGGGGGCGGGGTTGATGAGGTGGGGGAGGAGGGGGAGAAGAGGGAAGTGGGCCGCGCGATCAGCACGACACCGAAAAGGGAGATGAAGGCGGCGACCTGCTCCATGCGGGTGAAAGGCTCTTTGATGAGGATGGAGCAGGCGAAACAGGCCAGAGAGGGCGCCAGGAACGTGATCACCGTGGCGTCGGAAAGAGGGAGATACAGTAGCGAGTCTAGAGCGGGTTAGAATCTTAAAGTGGAGGATAGTAGTGAAGATAAACTCACAGTACATGCCAAATACACCGAAAAATCCACCGAAGCCGCGCAGTGCAAGTAGCCAACGAACTTCTCTTGGTCCAAACGGTGCATGCTCGACCTTTTTCCACCACACGTAGAAAGACGATAGGACTAATGTAATGCCCATGCGAGCGAACAGTACCTTTGCACGAAGGACTCCTTAGCTAGGTCTTCACACATTCGGGAATGAGAGGTTACTTACCTGAAATGGGTGATAGCCTTTTCCGTGGTTGCCCTCTATCTCTAGAATTCTGGTTGTGACATTCATACCAACGCCGAAGAACTGTGACACAAGAACTAGGATGAGCCCCTTATTGTGCGACCATAACGCGTGCAGTCGGCCCATCCATGTCTGAGGTCGTTTTTCAGAAGAATTCGGAAGTCCATGTTGATGAAAAGATTGAGACAGCAGGAAGGTTGAGGATGTGGCAGTGTGCGCCGAAGGATAGTCCTCCAAGGAGAAAACCGAAAGCGTAGGGGAAGCGACTCGATGGCTGGGATTTTGCGGAATATCCAGACGCAGATTTTCCCCTGATGCCTTGGCTGTGAGGGCGTCGTTCTCGGCAATAGCAGCAAGTGCAGCCTCGTCGCTTGCCGGCTGGGCTTTCTTGCCGTCTTCTGTGGCGTTGGGCAGCGGGCTCATGATTCTGAAACTAGCCGCGAGTCGAGTTCCATTCAAGATGATAGAATTTGAGGAAGAGCAGGTGGGACAAGGCTGTAGGAAAAGAAGAGAGCTCGATGCGGAAGATTCTGGGGAAGAGGCGCTGCGGCACAAGACCCACCCCAGAGGCGGCGCATCCAGACCATTTGGACATGTCCGTCATCGGCTTTTGCAACGCGTGTGACTGGTTGGTGTGGAGGGCGGCGGCGGCAGTCAACCAATCGGCGGGTAAGCGGAAGTGTATGATGGCGCCAAGGGTTGGGTTTACTGTGGCAGGCGGCAGAGCGCGGGCAGTCCTGTGATCCAGTCGCCGGGAGATCGGCCGTACCTTCTCTCGACTTCCATATCGCAACCCTGACCGGTGAAAAACAGATGCCTGTTACGTCTTGTGGTGGTTGACTGTCGCCCTCGTGACGGTGTTGTTGGTGGTGAGGCGGCCTTTGACTTGGCCCCGGTTTCGGCTTTCGACCACGCTTATCTTATCGAGCACCTTGCTTCCCCGCCCGGCACCAACAAGAGCGGCAATGCACATGCGCTCCTTCCTCTGAGAGCGGCTGCATCAGAGCATTTCCGCCGTCCGCGGTGGCGCTGCTCGCTGAGGTCATCACGCTAAGACTGCTGCCTCCGTCACCTCTACCAAAATCCCATCACTCACCCGCCGCTTCCGAAAATCCACCCAGCCGTGTGCATCAGTTGGCCTTGAAACTCACCAAACGTCACCCCAAAGCCACGGAAGCCTTATCTTCTGGCCCCCTTTAGACAGGATGGCACCTCGACGCGCGGGATCATGCCACTGATACACAAAACTCGGGACTTTGTTGATTGGGAAAGCAGACACTTCACCAAACCCTTACGCTACTGTTTCTCGTGTCCATCGCCGGGCGTGCACCCTTCGCATGGATTTTCGGCTGACAAGAAACCAGCGACTTGTATCACCGAGTTATGTTACTGTTTTTGTCTTTTCACGCGGTCTAGCCTCGATACTACTCAGCCACGTGCGCGCCCTCATGGATTGACCTGTCACTGGGAGCCTGAACACCACGCTGGCGTTATAAAATGTACGTGCTGAGCGAAGTTCACGATGCAGATCATGAGTACGAAATCCTCTCCAACACGCACCATGTACAAAACGAGCACTATCCTTGCTTCACTCCCGTCCTTTTGGCACCCAAGAATGCCGCCCCAGCGCTCTCCCAGCGGCCACATCTACTCCAACTCTCCCGGCTCTCCAGACTTTCCCAACGCTGCAACCCAACGACAAAACCGACGGTTCGACAGGCAGCGCTTTGTCTGCTGCCAATGCCACCCTCCTCTTGCAAATCCCACCATCTTTGACGATTTTGGGTTCTGCCGACAACACAGCCACAACCGCTGCGAAAGGTGTAGAAAGCTGCACCGCGGAATGTGGCCACACTGGAACTTTACTCCGGGCGCTCCGGGCCTTGGCCCATGAAAATCTTGTCTCAGATCTCGGCTTTCCTCAGTGTGGCTGGAGTGAAACCATACTCACGCCTTATGCTTGACGACACACGACTCGCAATGCTCCCCGAAGCCTCCCTTTGCATGTGTTCAGCTTTGCTGATGTGAGCGGCTGCTTTCCCTTTTCGGTCTGTCTCAACTATTGTCTTTTGGATACCACTTTTTTTTCCTCCACGGAGACAGTTGCGCAAGGAACGAGTTGGTGGGAAGGAGTGACACGACAACTACAGAACAGGTGATACTATCCAATGAATCTGCAAAACTCATCTCTCATCTCCACGTTATTTATGGCACCTCCGCCTTCTCGCTTCCCAAGGCCAATGGTCGACGTGATCCCCAGCTTTGCTGTGCCGCGACTTTCTGTTCAACGTCCCACTGCAGCTAACTAGTCGCTCCCTTCCCTCCTCCGTCTTCGCTCGGCCGGAGGCCGCACCTGCCCCACTACGACACCACAAATCATCTTTTCCCCTCCTTCCCCTCGTCCTCCTCCGCCTTACAACCTGCTCAGGAGATCGCCTTGTCCGACGCCACCCTCCGTCGATCGTCCTTCCGGATTCTGCGGTGATCTCCGGTGTTGCGTGTCACTCTTCGCTTGTCGGTTCGCTGATCCGAGAGTTAGCTGATTTTTCGCCTTCGCCGACCGGCCGGCCGGCCTGGTGTTGTACGGCAGGACGGGGCATAATTTTCCTTCCGAGATCCTATAGGGTGGGTTGCACCAACTGCGTGCACTTTAGCGTGGCGAGGTAAGGTGAGGTTGTGCTCCTTCTCTGACGTTCTGAAAAAGTTTTTTGGGCTGGCTGAGTTCTGAATTAAGAGAAAGAGAATGGACAAGCAAGAAGGTAATTATGGGTTTGGTAAAGTGGTGAGGGATGTTGGAGTGATACTTTGATTGCGAGAAATGGCATGCTTTCTCTTCGGTTCTTGTGGGGAAATCAAGGGGGAGAAATGCGGAGGTTACTCCAGCGTGGCCACTTGTTTTCCCCCCAGAAAATAAGGCTATTGATGGGCCTACGTAGCGAAAGTCATGACAACTCGCCCATTCGACTACACCAAACCATTTTCGAGGTCACGGTCCCAAGGCTCTGGTAACTCCACAACGTTTCGTTTTCCGTCCCTTGCGCCATGATGCAGATCCAATAATTGAGAAGCCACGTTTGTAGAAACTCCCGACTGTACCTCGCATTGCGTGTTACTGTGGAAATGTTTTTTTGGGAGCAGCATCATTCTTGAAAGATTAAAACAATAGCTGTATTGATTGTATTCAGTTCGTGACGTAAATTTTTGTTTTTAAAAAACTACGGTTGCTGGTACGAGATGGAAGTTTGCCGGTTTTGCGCACGTCTTGATCTCCATCCCAAAGCGATCACCAGTTCTCCCCAGACTCAATGACACATGGTTCTACCTCAGGATTTTGATAAAAATTAGTTCGTCAAGGTTCCTGTACAGCCTCTGAAGTGGCTTCTTCCACATGTCAAAGGCAAGTGGAGCACGGGGCGCATCAATATCCGAGTTTGCACCGCATTTTTGACCCGTGGATTTTTCCCGTCTCCACAGCAACAGGCAACCTTTCGGACCACGGGACCACGTTGATCCAGTCTTTCCACGCGGCTATAAAATGAGGCCCTCCCCTCCAGCAGAACCTCTTCTTCTTCTTCTTCATACTTACCTTGTTGGGGCTGCCGAGATCATGAATTCGGTTGGCCTATCGGGCTACCCTGCATTGCACAGCGCGGTGGTGGCCCGGTATGAATCTCCTTCGGGGGCTTCACCGGCGCAATTTTTGATGGCTTTCTGAGTTTTCGTTGATGTTCTCGCCTTGCGCGGGTCTTCGAGGAAGACTTCTCTAGTGTTGCAGCCGCACTTCATTCACACAGTGCGAAAATTTCCTTGCAAGTGCTATGGTTCTGTTGAAGTCGGTATCGCACAGCGCACTGGTAATATGAATCTGCGGGCTTCACTGGAGCAATTTCTGATGGCGAGGAGCTTTTCGTTGATGGTCTCGCCGTGGCCGGGACCTCGAGGAAGAGGTGTCCGTGATGCGGCCAACTTGTAATATTGGCGTGAGTCGTTCGTCTGATATTTGAACACATGTGAGCGAGGACTTGATGAGTCTGCGCGATGATTCTGCGCGTTGTTTTTGCTTTCGATGCGTGGAGAGCGGCTGCAGCTGCTTTTATATCTTACATTCCGTGTCGCTGTGGCCGAAAGTTAGAAGCTGACTATGTTGACACCTGCGAGCATAACGATAACGCTGAGCGGTTAGCAGGGCGTCTTCCATCCGTCAGCCACATAGCTGGCTTCCAACCAACAGCAATCCGTCGCCCAATTCGCAAGACAGCCAGACCTCGGTCTCATTCGAGCTGCTATCCTTCGCCCAGACCATCGGCGCTTGCATTGCGGGCTCCCATCCCGTAGGATATTCTCTGGTTCGTGCATCTTTCTGGAGTTGCTGCGCCCGTGTGAACGTTCTTCCCGTGCGGGCTTCGGCTGCCGCCTACTGGTAGTCCCAGTCCGGCACCTTCACAGGGCGTCGTCAACGAATTCATTGTCGCCAAACTACTTGTCCAATACTGCTTGCCCGATTCAATGGATGAGGGAATACAAGATCGCCTTGAGAGCGCTTTGGAAAGCCTCGACCTGTTCGAGAAAGAAGCTAGGCTATACCACCTGTTTACCCCAAACCCCCACCCACACATTGCCCGATGCCTCAATACCGAGCCACAGGCGATTCTCTTCATCGAGCGCCTTTTACCACTAGAGGACTCCATGAAGCGTGCCAACCAGACTACACGATATCGATGGGTTGTGTTACGGCACAACCTTCACAGAACTATAAAGTGGCAGAGTGAGGAACAAGTGGGACCGCGGCTTTCGGCACGAAGAGGACTCATATGATGCTAAGGCTGTGCTCTGCCTGCTCTCGCCCTGTGGGGGCCAAAAGACCACAGAGCAAAGAGAGCAGCTTCGCTGCTTTGTATGCTCTGTCCGGAGATCTGCGCCAAGCCCACAGAGCAGACAGAGCAACTACCGGATTGTATGAAATTTCCTACTGTATATGAACCACACTCCTTGATAGCCTTTGACCTCCGTGGTCAACTTCTCGCATCCACTGCGACCATAGAATTTGGACTCTATTGGTAACAAGCCCTTCACACACGCAGTGCTTAGTTACGTTACTCATCGTCGCTTCTCTTTTTCACCCCTCTTTGGCCCCACTCAAGGAAAACCCTCGACAATTTTCCGCCCTCTTTGGTCTTTGGATCCTTAGAGGCAGAGGCCCGCCATTACAGGGTGATCCTATCCAAGACTCCCTGACCACTTTAATGAGGGGACATCAAGTCCGGTTAGGTGATCTTATATTGAAATTGTGATGGAATTCGCGCTTAATCGGTGGGATTCGATGAACGAATGACTTGATAGCTTGGTTACTGAGGCGCTCGTGGTGTTGAACCCCAAAACGTCTCAGAAGGAATGACTAAGCTAATATACTATCCGAAAACAGATAAAGAAGGTGGTTGAGCCCAATTTTCATTAATGGCTCATCTTTGTGAGTGACAGAAACCCATCTCCAATGCGGCATGAACAAAGACAACAAGGCAGTAAACGATTGACAAGTGATCCATAATCAGTGCGCGGTATCACAGGTCCGCCACACCCTTTAGTAGACGGGTTCGTAAAGTGCCTATCCTTTCCTGGAGCCAGTGTCATAACCCCTACGCGCATCTAGCGGCTGGATCGTGTCCAAGTAGGCAGCGAAATCCAGTAGAGGATGTACCGTCAACTAATAGATATGCTTAGTATAATGTTACTTGAATTTCTCCCATTTTGCTTACCCTGGCAGTAAAGGATACGGTGGGAATTGCCAATACATGAAGGATCGCAGTCATTTGCGGTTCGACATTCACCTAATACTCTATTAGAAGGATTGCGTATTGCAAACAAGCTAGAGACTTACCATTCTGGCCAACTAAAGCATAGCTGGATCCAGCAAGGAAAAGAGTGATTATTTGAATTAGTCGAATCATAGTGAGTAGCGTCTGAAGATTGTTTGAGGTGAAAGCAGCGGCGGTGATGTCTATAAAATGATGACTTCTGCTTGAGCTTATATAGTATAGCTCTTATCGGAACAGCCGGTAAGATAGCTAATTAAGAGTAGTTTATTTTCTAAATAAAGTGTAGACTAGCGCCTTAGTAGATACTTAATAACTTAGAAAGCTTTAATTAACTATGTATTTACTATACTTAGCATTTTTTAAAGCTTAATATTAGACTATTAGCATATGAGAACTTATGCAGAACGTATAAGTATAATCTTGTTGATTCCACCGCACTGTAATCTCAGAAAAAGCTTCGAGCGGTGCACTTCAAGAAGATAGCGTGGATGACCTCGACCTGAAGCGATTCAAAATTCCACACTGATTTTCTAGGGCTTTTCTTTCCCATGGATTCGAGGATCTAATATCTACACGAGCGCCATAGACTGCGCGCTGCTGAGAATTACCTTGCGAAAGTGTAGCGCGTTGATGGGAAGTGTATATTGAAGTTTCGAAGAACTGTCCGAAAGAGCAAAGCAAGAAGTGATAGAGTAAGTGGTGCGGCGGCTGTGTTGATGGCGACTCACTAGTCGAAAGCGCGTGGAGGACAAAGTTAACAACCGGAGAGAGCACATTGGCGAGTCAGCCTCGATAGGTAGTATCGCAGCGTGGAGAAGGTGCTTCACCAGTGCAGTCTACGACAGTAGCAAGTGTGAGGAGAGGAATGACGGTGAGCGCTCACCTTCTTGGCAGCATCACCGGACATTCACTCACAGCCAACGAACGCTAGATGGTTCGTGCGAACGGCCAACTACGTCAGCGATCAAACAGTAATTCATCAGGCAAGGATCAAACTCTAATTTTCTCCGACTGTGTAGAAGCGAAGGAGCGTTGCAACGACTCAGATCTTCTGTGCAGTACACAGGGGATCTTCGTCGGCTCTGCAGCCCATGCCCTTGTGCACGGTTCCTCTTTTTCTCTGCTGTGCCGCAACACTGCCTTCGACGTTCTCGCCCACCTCACCTCGCCTCTTTCTTCGACCGTCCTTCTACTATGCCGCAATAGTTTCTTCGAAGTACTGGCTACCTCCCGCTTAATGTGCCTATCGTCTTGTCTTCCTCACTTCTCACTGGGCTACATAAGAATACAACTCGTTTTCATCACCCAGTGCAATAGCTAACTTCTAACGAAAAGTATGCGCGCCATTTTATAAGCTTGCAATCCTTTTTATCCAGAAGTTTATCCTGCCTGCCATCTCGAAGCGGTGAGCATTAGTCCACTAAAGCGGCGGGAGCCTTAGAGCCAGCAGTGGCTGCTGCATAATTTACTGGGAAATTTCTATCTCTTTGGCCGGCGCGGTCCTCTCGCACATCCTCCGGCACATTCTCCGACACGTCCATCTCTACCATCTTAGGCTTAGCGTACTATTCATCCAGTTTTTAGTAGGATATATTCCTTATTTATCCCGATCTGACCCAATTAGAACGTACAAGTAGAATACCATTACGTGCCGCAGGATGATCTCCTTCGGGGGCTTCACCGGCGCAATTTTTGATGGCTTTCCATGATGGAAACCTTTTCGTTGTTGTTCCCGCCTTGCGCGGGACCTCGAGGAAGAGATGTCTGTAAGTCGTGCGTCTTAGTGGTATTTGGGCATGCGTATAAGCGAAGGCTTTAATTCTGTACGATGGTTCTGCGGAAATTGCGACGTGCGCAACGCCCTACCAACTTCGATGCGTGGAGAGCGGCTGCAGCTGCTTTTATGTCTAACATTCCGTGTTGCTGTGGCCGAAAGTTAGAAGCTGACTCTGCGCCAGCCGGTCGAATGTCCACGCCCGCGATTATAACCAACACTACTCGGCACGACGGGCGGCAGCACCAGCGGCAGCACCGCCGCCATCGTCTCCCCACCAAACAACTCTTCGCTCTCCTCCAACTCTACAGCTGCATAACACTCTCGCGCGAGAAAGCCGTGCGCTTCACCGGCACTTGGTCCGATAACTTCGCCGGCGATGGCGCCAACCGGGTAGATTTAGAAGTTCCGCCAGAAGGTGATGGCGCAGCTAGCTGAGCAGCAGGACAATCACGGCATGCTGCTGGACGGGGTCGACGACGAAAACGTGGATTACAAGCAGTTGGACCATGCCTCCAAGAGCGGCTCTGCGCGCTCGGTGGTGTAATCCTGTTCTCGCTTCCATCTCCCTATCCTCCCTGCCACGGAAGCTGGCCACGCCACGAGTCTCTCGTCTTGCCCACGCTAGACACTCGACCCATCTACACCGCACTTGTTGTTCCCGTCTCCACTAAGAAAATGCTGACTTTGAATTTCCTCCAATACTTCACCCGTATAATCGTTGCCTGGCTTCTCCGCCGCTCCTCGCGCGCTTCCCGGTTAGCACGCAGCAGCTCGGCTTTGTCCGTTTCCTCTCGCAACCACACAACCAGATCCGACAACAGGGCATCCTCGTCGCATAGTTTTGTCTCTGCTAGCTTGATCTGTGTCTGACCCCGGTGATGAAACCGGTTGCGCCTCTCACCGTAAGGAGTCCATGGCTCGCCGCGGGTATCCGTGCTTGAAGAGTTGATGTAAGCTAACATCATCGGTAAGGATCACGAAAATTTCTTTCACATAATCATGGAACTCTGAAGAGCCTATTGTAACGCAAACCCGGTGATCAGTGGGATAAGTCCGGTTCTGTATGCCGTGGGAGATACCATGAGGAACCACCCGACGAGTCACCATAGAAACAGAATCAGATTAAGAAAGCTAGGGGGCCTGCTAGAGTTTGCTATTAAGAAATGAGAAAAGAAGTTGGTGATGATAATCGCTGGCGCTCATTGGCCGAGTTTGAGCTTGGAGATATCTACTAGTGCTGCGGATGTATACTTCAGAGAATTCGAATATTTTTCTCCCTTATATCCTTCTCCTTCTTCTCCTCCTCCTTCCCCTTTCCCTTCTTCGTCCCCTTCGTGTCATTATTTTTCTTCTTCTTCTTATCTCCCTCCCCCTTTCCCTTCTTCGTCTCCTCGACCTTGGTCCAAGAATCAGGCGGCTGGGAAACATAACATGGTCCTACAAAATGAAAAGAAGGAACATTAAATTCCAAGCCAAGATTACGTAGAAGGACTAGATAGTTGCAGCCTGTGAGCCGATAAACTTCATCTCCCTCCTGAGCACCTCCAGGAGCCATCCCCATACGTCTATGCTCCGGGTCCGTATGTCCATCCTTTGGGTTCGTGAAAATTGCGAAACGTCTGTGCCGTGAATTGCGTCTGAACTCGTTGAAAAACATTTCCCCAGTTGTCATTGACTCCTCCCCCTTTGCCTTCTGAATGAGATCAAGGACGCTGGAGTTGCCTTTATCTGGAAGCCCATGTTTTTCAACCTTGTCCAAGACGAGCGAGCTCCAAAAATCTCCAGGACATTCCTCAGAACCCAACTCCATGGACAACTTCAAGCGAGCAAGAAGACTCCAATCATCCGTTGCGAGACAGTTATCTCGGCTGTCAGTCGTTTTGTGTATCTCAGCGACCTTCACCGCACGGACCGAAAGAGTGCGCTCATCATTTAAATATTCCGGTTTGGCCTCGGACCTACCAATGTCTTCCAGTTCCTTTTGGCATGATCAGCGCTCCATTCCGTTGTCTGCTGCAAAATTAGGAAGCCAGGTCGGGAATCTCGGTTTGTTGTCTGGTTGACTTTCGCAGATGATGTCCAATGGCCCCTCCCTTTCAAAGTCCTTAACGCAGTGCTTGAATAGTTTGACGGACACATCGACCAAATATAGCTTGTAGTCTGGTTTGAAATTAGGCCGTCTGGAGAGATTGAGACCAAGCCAGCTGAAGATTTTGTCTCTTGAATCTTTGGCATCGAAAGGACGAGTAGTCCGAAGTATCTCAAGTAACTTAACCTGCTTTCCTTTGTCGAGGTATTTCTCGCGGTGTCCATCTAAGTCGCTGATGGTCGTGAGCGGCCTTGTGTTCAGATTTTGTGTCGTGTGTGTGGCCTTGGATTTTTTCTTTTCTCCCTCCTCTTTCAACTTCTTCTCGAGCAGGCCAAAGTACTTTTCGAGAGCTTTCACTCCCTTTTCCCACTCCACTTCTTTCTCCCCGCACCTGATCTTGAGTTTTTTGTTCACCATAATTTCTTACACAACCCAGGCTCTAGTCCAGTACGCTCTGAGAGGAATGGCGTCAAGAGCTCGACGGAGTCGAAGGCCCTCTTCACCCTCGAAGGAGATCTGGATATCACGTCCTTTCTCTAACGCTTCCATTGCCTTGTCGCTATCACCTTCCGCGGGTCCCAACCAAATCTTGACTTTGGAAGCTTTCGTATAGATCTCTGTCATCCTGAGAACTTGGCTCCCTTTCTCCTTTACGTTTGTTTGATGGATACAAATAGCGTCAATCCAGAAGGTCTGATCTTCTGATTTGTCCCGTAGATACCAAAGCGCCACGCTGAGGTTTTGCGTCACTAACAGATGTGTCTTCTCCGGGGTCTTCGATTTCGAGGCGTGGTTTCCTTCTTTGTTTATAAACGATCCTACGAACGGCATCACAGCGTCTCCATGGGGCCTTGGCATACGCAACTCCTTTGTAGTAACGATCGATATCTTTAAACAATTGACGTATAATGACGATCTATTGTTAATGGTATGAGGGGGTTGAGGGTAGATACCCCAGTCTCCTGATATACGCCATCGTGACTAAGCTACTGCTGGTGTTGCATATAGATTGTTCAAACACGTGATATCCAACAACATCTCAACACGTGGTCGGGATGAGTGGAGAGAGGTTTCGCCTAAGCAGCCGGCTGCAGCATGCCCCTGTAAAGGAGGTTGGCTGTAGCCACATGAGTAGTATGATAGGCTCAAGTAACGAGTATTCGCTGTTACTAGCAGTCGAAAGGCTTCTGTTGCATGGAAAAACAAATCAACACTAGTGGTCGGCCGTAGAACCCTTGCATAGCGTCGTGCCTCTGGAGCCACGGGAATTATCCGTGATCGCATCCACTCCCTGAAAAGGATTCTCATGCATGGTTTATTTTCTGGGCACCCTACTGCTACCGGGCTGTCACATGTGCTTGTGCGTCTTTCCCTCAACCGGAAAATCATATATATTCCCAAGTGGGTCTGCAGTGCTTCGGCGGACATCATCAGAGTCAGCTCTTTGCCGAAACGTTCGATCGCCGATGTCGCCCATAGCGCCGTCAGCTGTAAACGATACGCAACCAGCGCAGCTGCAGAAACGAAGCGCAGTCTCACAGTTCCGCGGCCAGTAGTGGAACCTAAGTGACATATTCTCTCTCCTTTTGATTATTGGTCCGGACATTATCCAGGCGGCACTAGTGCAGCAGGCGGGATATGTCATTACGCCGACCGTATTCTCTTTCGAATGGGTTGCCTACGCGTTTAACTCTCTCTTAGCGATCTTCGGCGGTAGGTCAACTTAAATTCCAACATAAATAAAGTGTACTAACCGAACATAAAAGATACAAGTATAACACCTAGCCCAGACTTTCTAGCATAGATTATCAACGCCAAATACTATCACGTCCGAGAAAACAAATCCTAGATTATCGGACGGCTTCTTCGGGACTAGAAATTATCGCGATACAGCGCTGACAACTAAAAAGACATCCGAACTGAGGAGAAGGAGAATTTTTAGATATTTTTCTTTAGATTTAACCAGAATGCGAAGGCAGAGAAGATCAAGCGGGATTGGACTTAGTTCTCGGGATGCCCAGTTATACTCATCCAGCTTCTTGTTTCTATCATACCGATCATTATCAAACGAAACTGGGCGCCTATTACGATAACGGCTGGCGGGACTGCATTGGCCCTACTTCATGGTGGGATCCCGCAATGGAAAAAAGAGAAGTGGGCTGGTTCTACCAAATTCGGCTCCACTGTCAGCATCACTAAGGAGAATAGGAGTCGGTACGTCATAGTAGTTCTTGGAACAGACCCTGAACATCGGAGAGCAGAAGACAAGCATAAAGAAAAACTTTCAGAACTGGACATTGAAATGCTTGCGTCTGACAGCAACAGATCTAGATCCTCACTGCAGTCTCGCGCCATAAGCGTGTGGCTAGTGGTTCTCTAGACGGTCTTGCTGATTTCCGTGACAGGTCTAGAAGAGGATACTTGGTGTAAGTTGGTCCTTGGTCATCAATGACTCTCCAGGTAATTACCTTATAGCCGTAGGTCTCATTGGAATGATCCATAGCATATTCGTTGCTGGGGCCGCACGCCCTCCCAGTGCCTTGGGCGTTCATCTCATTGAAGAGGGCCATATAACTACGAGAAATGTTTCTGATGCTCTCAAAAAGCTGAGGATAGATATAAATTCGTTGGGTCATCGCTGGTACCTACGTTTTTTCCGGGAAGAATGCGGATTCGACGAGAGGACGAGGCGTTCTGGAAAAAGGCTGCGGACCAACGCGGGCTATCGGGAATCGAGGAGCTGAACATATTTGTCGAAAACCAACCACATCTACTGCCTAACAGGACAGGCACAGGATTGGCTAAGCAAGAGCATGGGACTTCGCCTTTGGGTTATTCACTCAGACCGTTCTTGCCGAAAACAATGCCTACATGTTGCACAGCGCGGTGGTGCCCCGGCATGAATCTCCTTCGGGGGCTTCACCGGCGCAATTTTTAATAGCTTTCTATGATGGAAAACTTTTCGTTGATGTGCTCGCCTTACTACGAGACCTCGAGGAAGAGAACTCGTGTGATCATGCCGATGCACGGCAGTGGCATTGGTACCATAATGTGACAGGCTTTTACGGCAAGCGTGTTGGTTTATCTCAGAAGGTCTTGGGATGTGTGGTTTGATTTAATTTTTATTGACGTGTGTTGGCACGCGAAATTGCGGCGTGTTGAGTTGGGTGTAGGCACAGCCCACCTCAACTAACGCAGAGAGTGCAACTACAGTTGCCTTTATAATATTCTATGTCGCTGTGGCTGAATGCTTGAGGCCGATTTTGCGCCAGCTGGCCGAATGTTGACACTTGTGATGACGCTGGGCGGTTAGTATATTGGGCGTCTTCCATCCGTCAGCCACGCAGCCGGCTTCCAGCGAAAAGCAATCCGCCAGCCAACAGCAATACACCACCCAACTCGCTAGATCTTAGGCTCATTCAAGCTGCTATCCTTCGGCAAGCCTAAATTTCGCGCCGACGCGCACCGAATGGCGCTATTCCGGTCACTTCTACACGACGGCGGCAGTACCCTTACGGCACGGAGCAGGCACGGTAAGACAAGTCATAGCGGATTTAACACCACGCTAAGGATTACGAGCTTCTTTTAAAAAAGTAAGTTTATGGGGGGATGTATTACAGATATCACGTTTAGCAGAGGATAAGGACTCCCCGCAGGGCGACCCTCCCTCTCGCTCGCCACCAACAAACAACACACAAGCATTTCAAGATCATCGCCAACCGCTACAAATTTTAAGACGAGGAGACCGGCGTAGCTATAATGTGCCCGTAATAAGATTGTTCTGGCCGCTGCAGGCCATTGCTACCTCTTCGTCTCAAAGTTTAATAGGAATAACGTTTTGTTATACGAAAGTGGCTTTCTCGTACTATTTTATTTAAGTTTATAGCTTACCGGCTCGGGACGCGTTTTAAAGTCTAAACGCCCGGTTATTCCGCGTATAGCTGCGTCTTAAGTATTTAGGCTGGGTACGATGGTACGTCTTCGTGTCAACATCACATCTTTCTACCCACAGCTTCATCATGCGCCTTGGTGGTTCTCCTCTTTCCTCTCTTATCGTCCTTCTTCTTGGGCTTCTTCAGTTCGTGGAGGCTCAAAACTGCATGCAGGCATGGGCTATCTATGAACGATACTGGAACCGAGATAAAATCGGAAACCCCGAACTTCAACAATCTTGCGATGGACTCATGGCTGCGGTCAACTCTGAGCGCATGACGGGAAAGTTTGGAGAGCCAGTCAAGGAAAACAAACTGGATTGCGGAACCGATCGATCCCGCCAGGCTCCTAACAATCTACGATGCCAATGCAGACTCAAGTCTTGGCGTTTCCGCAACTGGGAAAGCTCGAGGAACAACGACGCGGTTGGTTGGAAGTACACGAGCTTTGATCAGTTTGGCTCAGACAAGGTCAAGTGCAATGGCTGAAACGTACGTTATTCCACTGTTCATTATAATTGCCAACAAAACTCACAAAATAGAAAGCAATGCCAGCCTACTACGATCGACTGAGACTAGGAATGGTGTGTTACTAAGGGTACTGGGGTTTACTTTTATGGGGTTTGCCGCTTGGTCCTTTGTTACACGTTGTACCTTAGTCGCTTCATAGATAGCTTCGTCAGGCGGACAGGGTATAAACGGGGACACTCATCTCTCAGTCATAGTCATCGCTTCCGCTCCATCCCCATCTCTGACTTTGCCTCTCTTTTTGCTCTTGAACATTCCTTTTATCGCTCTTCCATAGCGCACTGTGCCTTCATACATTTTGTGTTCCCACCTTCCCAACGCCCTTTCAAACCTCACATATCTGCTCCACCATCCTTCCTCTCCGCCCGCGGCATCTCCAGTCCACCCAGGCTCAAATGACCTCAGCCACATGGTATACATCTTTGGCAAGATAGCTGACATCCATAAGAAGCCAAGTAACGCAGCACCGAAATACAGCAGTACCCCTGCAGCGACCAGTCCCTTTGCGGTCTCTGAAAACTCATGGGGTGGGCGAGCCATGATGACGATGAAGGCAACAAGGCACGGGAAGCCAAGCATAGCAATTAAAGGGCCAAGAACCATGAAAGACACGAGACCTTGCAGCGAAGGACCTCGGTTCAAACGTCGGGGAAGTGGCGGAGTTGAGAGCCGGTCTAGGGGGATATCAGCGGGTGAAATACAACCAAGTAAATTACGTACCATAGTCGACTATTATGCAGTGGCTGGTGGGTATTCGTCGAACATTGTAAATGGAATAAGAGGAGTTGTCGATCGTGCTGTCATTCTCAGTGACTTGTCGAACTTCCAACGGACAAATGTAAATCAAGCGGAGCCCCGAGGCATTCTCTGCTTGATTCTGCCATGAAGTGCTCTGACGGAAGAGGGCACCTCGAGTGACGCCCGAAACTTGAGAATCGGATAGCGCCCGCTCGAATATTACAACGTCATCGAGGGTTAGAGTGTTCCCGCCGTTGTTTGCCAAAAATGTTGGGGTCTCTCGGTCGCTGTCTTGTGGAAGCAATGTGAGCTCGTGCAAACCGTTCATGGTGATTCTGATGACACTTTGCATCTTGACATCAACGCGCCCGCTCAGCAGTAGAGTTTCTACGCCATCGCCGCCCTCCAAATCCAACCTCAATCCATCTTCCCGTACATCCATTACCGGCGAAGCACTCAGAGCACTCTTACTCGGCTCAACTGGTACCCACCCATTCCTCCCGCCTCCATCCCACCTTCTGCCCTTACTGTTCCAAAACAACGACACAGGCAACTTCTCAAAGCTCAGCATCATGGCCAGCATCCGTTCCTCGGCTCTATTTCCCCACCCCATGACAGCATCGGCGTTGAAATCCAGCAAATTGGCCACAATGACGTGCAAGTCCTCGGGCATCGTCGTCGAGCGGTGCGCCAATTCATTCCACGTATCCACCAGCTGCTTGACGCGCCTGTTCGCATCGAGCCCCATGGTAAAGTGGTCGCCCGCATCCAGCCCGCGCGCATCACGCGCCGGCCCCACGCCCGTCGCCGTCGGCAGCGTGCTCACCTTTCCCGACGCCTGGCTGCCGCCGAGTCCGGTGCGCCACGAACGCGCAGGCGGATCGCGCCGGTAGCTGCTCTTCCAGTCTTGGTGCAGGGCGTCCCAAAACGCGTTGTACAGTGCTTGGTAAATGGCCTGCTGGGGCGCGGAGCCTGATGGCGGGAAGGAGATTTGCTGCTGGGGGGACGACGATTTGGAGCGGAAGTAGCGCAGGCCGTCGAGACACCATGCGTGGATGGGATCGAGTGCGGTGTCGGCGAACTGGAAGACGCATTCTCGTGCGAGTACGCCTTCTTGCAGTGTCCAGCTACGGCCCATCCATGCGCTGCAGACGATGCGCGCGAGGATTTGGCTTGCCGATGATTCTGTGCTGCACTGCTGCAGTTCGGCATCGAGGACGAGGACCTGCACCGCGGCGGCGTAGATTGAGGCCATTTGGTTGATGGCTTGGGTGCGGAGATGGGCATCTTCCGGCTTTACGGGAATGCAGAGCGTGTCCATCCAGAACAGCGGGGGCGAATGCTCTGGGTGCAGCCGAAAGCACTGACGGTTCCAGTCGATGGACAACGGGCCGATGCTGAACTCGCCACTTTCCATGTCCCGGGGCATCTGGCGAAGGCAACGGTCGATGTAGGCGAGCTGACATTCTGGAAGCGCGTTGGCTGATGGATTGCCCAGGCCGTCGCACCAGACGTGTGACATGGCCGTGTACCTGCTTTGCAGAGTCCGTGGCTCGACTTTCAGGTATATGCGTCCCGCTTCTTCTTGTACGGATATGAGGGGGACTCCTCCGTCTTGGATGATCTGGATGATCTGATCGTAGTCGACGCCTATGAACGAACACCCGCAGGGTTGGGTGGTGTGTTTTGTCTGGTATTGCTGCATGTTGACGTTGTTTGCTATGCAGCGGGGTGCGTCTGCACAAGCCGTATGGTCTGTTGCTCGATATCCGGCCCGGTCGAGCATGCTCAGATAGCTGAGTACATCATCATCATAGGATTTCGTGAGTTGTGTAATCTGGTGACTGCACCACCCTCTGTCCTGGAAATCTTTTAGGTAAGGACGCCTGAACGTGGTCAAGTCCTGGCTTGCTGATGCATGCGCACTGGAGTGGCTTTGTAGGTCGATTTCAATTCGTTCTGTCATGGCCAAAACAGTTGATGGTTGATCCTGTATCTCCATATAATATAAGGATGCGTTGTTGAAGAGTGCTACAGCCTCGTCTGAACAGTTGTTCTAATCTAAATTTAGAACTCAGTGGGGGCCATTTTGGCGCGCTGCTACATTTCTTCTAGGACGATGACACTTTCATGCCGCTTACCCGCTCGATGTATCACTGTATATCACTCTACCTTTTGTGTTTGCGCCATCTGCACGTCAGCTGCGGGCATAGGGATTCTGCTTGTACAGCGGCTGACCGAAGGAAAGTGGGGAAATGCCACATCATTTCCTAGACTGCATCATAAGCACTCTATTGGTTTTGAGCTCGGTTTCTTGTGACTGTTCGCACCTTCGAACACTTTTTGGGAAGTTTAAAAGCCACGTCAATACTCAGCCTTGCATTACTACTGCAGGCTGTCAGGCCGCAACAGCTCCCTACGCCTAAGAAGGGCTGCGATTTGAGGTGTGGATCACTATGGTGATATCACCTTGCACTGAAGTGAAGGCCTATGCTGGTACCACGAGGCATGCACTTGAGACAGCTTTCATCGCTTGCGGTTCTCGCCACGCTACTTAGTCTGGCCTCATCTAAGCTTGCGCTGATATGGTGCAGCATAAACGCCGTGCTTCACGCTGCTGCTCAGCTTTCTATTACACAAAGCGCAACAATTTATTCTATTAATTAAATAGTAGAACGAACCGGAAAGGCGAAGGACACCATTGTTTAAAACGATCACGTGTTCGTGTTTGAGACACACTATGCGCTTATAACCAGGCCACGTACACCCCCTTCGCGCAGCCGCCGGCTGCGCGAAGGGGGTGTAGTTAAGTAGGTGGGTCGGAGCGGCCCGCATGGGGCATAGGACTCGGCTGCGTGATAAGCGCCAGGCTATGGATCCCTGCTCCCCGAATCCATTCGAATTATCCATGCCATGATGCTTATAAGAGATCTAACCACGCATAAGAGCTCTTTACCTTTACTATAGATCTGCTGGTAGAAGCTTAGTATACGCTGCGCGGGACGCCAAGATCGGATTGATATGAGCCAACCAAGTACTAGGCCAGATCGCAGAGTTTTTTTCTTTCCTTTTTCTTGGCAGTAAGGTGGGGTCTGCTGCAGCTGAAATTCAAGTCGGCTCTGATAAGCACCTATCTCGATGCGTCTACGAAGAGGCATGTCATCTGTGGCCCAATGAGGGATTTTTGGCGCTCATACACGTTGTTCACCTGGCGTTGCATGTATCATGCCAAGAATTATCATTATGCACATCATAATCGTTGGTAGTTCGAGGCGTCAGTGTGACGAGCCGATGCTGCACTAAGGTGACGCTGTATTCATGCAAAAACCCGTATTTACGGACGCGTATGCAGCTCGACCCCGCATAGATGTGGGGCTTATTTTTTTTTCTTTTGGTGTCGTTTCTTCGGCTGCATGAGCACCTTTCAGGCTACATATGCAGCGTAAGCAAAGTTTGAACCAATGTAGACCTTGCGTGGCGCTTCATTTCTCGCCTATCACGAAAAAGTGACGGCCAAGTCACGCGGAGTTGCCCCTCCGACTAGGCAGCGATACTATTTTTGAATTCTTTGTAAAGAAGAACTATATATCATATTTCTGCCTATGTAAACTTCTCTACTTCATCTAGCCCCCATTTGAGATTTTGAACGTTTCACGCTCTGCAGTCTACCTATCCTGTCATCGCCTGCCGCCATGTCAGACTCCATCGATGACCCCGACTTCAAGGAGATGTGGAAAAGCGCTGAAGAAAAATACGCAAAAATCACAGGAAAACACCTCAGCAAAGACAAGCCAACAAACCTTTCGCATATTCGAGACGAGATCGAAAAAGATGTGAACAAGGCTAGTGGTGAAGATGAGAAGGGCGAATGGGCTGAAACCAAAAACTATGTCCGAAACATCATGTCATGCATCAAGGGCCTCGGCGAGATTGCTGCGAAAGGCGCGTCTGTGGTAAGTTTCAAAATTTCCCATTGAAGGTCAGGCCAATGTCGTCTCACATATAATTCAGGTGTTCCCACCAAGCGAAATTTGCTTCACAGCGATCTGCTTTCTTCTGGACACACCACAGGTATACTCTTCCTACCTCACAGAAGCGAATGAGCTTCTTGCACCTGTAGTGCCGTTCTTAGTTCGCCTCCAAGTATACGCTAGACGAAAGGAGAGTGGCGCACAAGTCGACATACAGCTCAAAAGAATTGTGAATGAGCTCCTTTGTGGTTTCATTCGGATGTGCGCGTATGCGACAAAGCGGTCCAATGAGAAGAAGCGGAAAACTGCGGTAAAGGCTCTCTTCCGCTACGATGACGGGGTTATTGAGAGAGAACTCGACAGTTTCAGAACGTTAGTAGGTGATGAGCAGGCTGCAACGAATGCTCTCACGTACGAGGCGGTTCTGAACATGGGATCCGGCATCAAATCGGTGCTCAACCTCACCCAGGATAACGAAAAGCGGAAAGACGAGGAAAAATACCGGACGAAGATCAGAACAGTCCTAGCCATCGATGAGAACAAGTCACCCTGGCACAGTGAGCAAAAGCAACACTCCAGCAATGCAATCAGCGAGACAGGAAGTTGGCTGCTTGGAAATGAGGACTTTAAAGCTTGGGAATACGATCGTAGCGATTCAGCAAAGCGAGTAATTGCTCTGGAAGCAGAAGCAGGTTTTGGAAAGAGTTACCTCAGCTCTGTCGTCATAAAGCATCTTCAAACGCGTTATGACAGCCCGCAGGAACTTTTCAAAACATCGGTCGCCTACTACTACTTCAAGAAGGACGAAAGAGACATGAGCTCCGTGGAAAAAGCTCTTAATGCCATTGTCTGGCAGCTTTCAGAAAGAGATTTCATCTTTCGGAAATGGTTCGCTGGAAGGTGTGATACCGCAGACCGCATACAAACGGCATATGATCTCTGGGAGAGCTCATTGAAGAGCTATTACAAGCAGGGGACAATCTTCTACCTTGTAATCGACGGCATTGGCCATGCAGACAAAGACGTTGGGCTTTCGCGAATGGTTCGAGATATATTGCGGGCAAACCCTGGCCAGAGCTCCGTCAGACTCCTCCTTACTGGAAGGAAGAAGGATCTGGAAACCCTGGAAAAGCAGATGAGGACCTTGAGCGACGAAGACGGCACTTTTGGTGATTTGAAGCCGGACGAATGGCGCCAAAACGACGCTGGCGCATCGCCAGGGGACGACGGAACTGTAGGAAAGGGCAGTTTCACGAAACTTCTCGTGAAATCGCTCAATGAAGAAGATATCCAAAGATTCGTCTCGAAGAAGATGGAAGACGTCTGCGCCACATGGGAACCAGGGTCAGAAATGCAATCCTTTCGGCAGGAGGTTGAGAGGAAGCTTTGTGAAGCTTCATGCGGAGATTACGGGAAGCTGAACTTCATTCTGAAGGAGCTCCGAACAAAGGTTTCACGTGAAGAAATTGAGGAGACACTTCGCAACGCCCGGGAAGACAGAGCAGAAACTATCTCCATGAGGGTAGAGGATCTGAACAAAAGTCTGGACAGGTGGCAAATCGAAAATTTAAACGAAATTCTCCCTTGGATAGTCTTACCCGAGTACGACTGGCCTTATCTCAAGCAGCTTAAGGCAGTGCTCTATTTGAAGCACGGAAGGAAGTCCCTGGTATCTCTGGAGAAGCTCATCGAAGAGAAGTTCAGTTCTTTGTTGGAGATCGACGACGACATCGTCATGTCAGTTCCCACGATGAACTATTTCAGGAGCAAGCTTGATGATGAACAAGCATATCCCAAATATGGACCACCGAACCTTCAAGTCCGCGTTCAACGTTCTGAGATCGACATCGTGAGGAAATTTCTCGAAGCATTTTGCGACACCGATCTGTTCAACAGGTTCGGTTTTGGTGAGCTGTTCGACAGATTGGAGCAACCACTCGGTGCTACAATCTACATGGACACTGTGGATGGGCACATGAGAATGATTCTATGCTGCCTTCAAGCTGTGTGTGGTCCGCACCGTTCCACAAATGACGTTCCGTCACTGCATGATTATGCAGTGAAGTATCTGCCATGGCACTTGTCAAAAATCACATCAGACCAATTGGCAAGCTCCGACAGTTCCAGGCGGAGAGCTATTGGTTCACTGCTCTACAAATTCTTCATGGACAGAGATTCTATCATGACTTGGTTGACTGAACCAAGGGCAGAGGCTGTGCGCTCCGCGTGGCTGGTCAATCTTGACAGCACCGACGGAGAACCTAGCTTCGTAATCGAAGTCTTAAGATGGTTCAAAGATCCTGAAATTGCTCAAGATCTCGATAGACACGAAAGAGATCAAGTAAGATCAATGGCATACAACACCAAGAAGGCACCCGAGCTTTTCAAAGAAGCAACAAAACTCATGGCCTCAAGATGGCTGTGTGAAAGCGAATGGAGGGTCATTGAGGTCTTCATGTGGCTACATGTGTATCTTTCTAAGGTGCGTCAATTTCAAGTCCTCTTTACAATATACGCATGACTAATCATTCACGAAGTTCAAGAGTGATGGAGACACAAACTTTCGCGTGGAAACAAATGTCGAAAAACCCCAAATCCACCCGGAAATGATCAATGCAGCCAAAGATTGGGCAGAGGCTGAACTAGAGCTGGCTGAGCCCAATCCAACGTGGAACATTCGTCTTGCCGAGACATTCATGAGATTTAAGTGTTATGATGAAACACTTGAACAATGCAGAATTGCTAAAGCTCTCAACCAAAGCAATTTGGATATTGTTTGGCTTGAGGTTCAGGCGCAAGTTGCACAACATGGACGGAAAGACAACCAAAAAGCCCTAGACATTCTTGAGACGGCTGTCAACGACTATCGACGCACTACCCAATCGGGCAGTGAACCTCCCGCTGTTTGGGAGGAGATGCTGGACCTGCTGGGAGATCTGAAGAATGAGCTTGGACATACCGAGGAAGCCTTGAAGATCTATAAGGAGCTGGTCAAAGAATTCCCTACGAAATATGGAGTGGCAGGAACAATCATCACACAGATGAGACAGCAGGAAGACTTTGATGGTATAATTGGACTCCTCAAGAGTCTCAAGGAAAACTCTACCGAGGAGCTTAACTACCTGACAGGTCTTTACCTGGATCAGGCGAGGTCTTCAAAATTCCACAATGAAATTTCCCTGGCTGGTCGGAAGCAAAATCAGCGGGACTTCATCAACGAAGGCTACCGGGACGCGGAAACTGCGGCAAATTCAGACACCCTATTGCTTGCATACACCCGCTACTACTATGCCTTGAACGTTCTCTACCATTCTGACCGGAATGCAACGGATTTTGACAAAGCCATTGAACTTTGGGAGAAGGTTATGCGGGATGATAATCTCGGAGATTACTCGCCAGTGAAAAAGATGGCATCAGGGAGGCTGGCTGAGTCGTACTTAGCTCTTGCTAAAGAAGCAGGCTGGAAATCGGCAGATGCCGTTCGCTGGGTCAGAAAACTGGAGGACCTTGTGGATCAAGGACGCGACGCACCTGGAATGGAACAATACCAGGGAATCCTCCTCGCTCGTGCATATTATCTAGCCGGGCGCGAAGACGATGCAAAAGATTGTGTGCGCGGTTTCGTTAGAGACGCATTGTATATTCTCGAGGACGATGATCCAGAGAACGACAAAATCGGCTTTCTCGGGCTTCTCAGAGTCCTTATTCCCATTGACGGAGACAACGCACGAACGGCCAATTACTTGTGTGGGCCGGTGAGTTTGAACCTGGAAGAGGATACCGATCAGAGCGCTGGGCAGGAACCACCAAACAGCGAGAAACAAGAGGATCATTCAACGGTTGAAAAATCGGAAAGCGGCCAGAAAACCTCACCACATAGAGGAGAGCATTCCGAGGAGGACCCACGGGACGATGAGGAACTCGCTTTGAACCTCGCTAAAGAAAACCACGAAGATCTGTGGTTTTGTGACGGTGGCTGCGGCAAGGAGTGGATATGGCCGAGCGATCTGCACCTCTGTCAAGACTGTCTTGACACAGTGCTTGATAGTGGCTGTTTCCAGAAGCTGAATGATGATGGAATGTTAGAGACTCGGGTATGCCATAGTTCTCATTCGTTCCTGAGTGCACCGAAGTGGCAGAAAGTCAAGACAGGATACACTCTTACGTGGAAGGATGGAGAAAGACAAAAAGATCTCAAGAAGATCACAGACTGGTTACAAGAGATCAAGAAGAAGTACCTATAACGGTAATAATACACTACTGAGTGTACACGCGCGCAGTCTTAACTGGACATTTCAACAATGCTTTACGCTGCAATTGTACCGGATGGAAGACATGATCGATGCGGTGCATATGTTGTGAATCTGAATGAAAATGCTCAATTGTGACACGGTGACTTGAAGTGAATCTCTGTCCCCTCTGGCTATGGAATCTAAGCTGCTATATATACGTGACTTGCGTGCTATGTCTGGGCTAGTGAGCTTCGGGCTCTCTGACATCTAACATGTAATATTGTGTCTCTTTGGTTCTGGATGTGTGGCAGTGAGTCGTAATAAGCTAGTTTCTAGCAGTATGCCGACCTCTAATGCGGATCCGTATAACTACCCCTATCTAGCTTCGGCGTATAATAGTAAAGCTCAGTTAGACATATTAGTGTAAATGGCTAGCCACGGCGCCGGTAGAAAGTATGCATATACCCAATGCCAAATCATCTGATAATATTGTACTAACCCGGTCATTCATGGCTACCGAAGTCCTCGCAATCCTGCAGTCATGCCAGACTACTTGTACGCACTCCTCACTCCTCATTCCTCCGCGGCCACATCCTCCGCCTCTACCTTCATCTTCTCCTTTCCCTTCCACTCAACACCTGTACCCTCACTACTCCCCTCCCCCACCGACGACTCCTCCTCGTCCTCACGGCCGCGCTCGCTCGGCGGCCTCGTCGACATCCTCGACCTCGGCGTGCGCGAGCCCACGCTGCTGCCGCCGCCGCCGCCGCCGATGTGCTTGAAGCCGTTGTGCACGCTGATCTTGACCGCCTTCACCTTCTTCTGGAAGAAGATGCCGACCACCATGAGCAGCAGCGACGGCACCCCGATGCCCAGCCCCAGCCCGAGGCTGGCGGCCGCGCTGAGCTCGTTGCTGCTGCTGCTGCCGCCAACAGCACTACCGGCAGTAGTAGCTTGGGTGGTGGCAGCGGTGCTGGGGGTGGTGGGGATGCGCGATGTCGTCCAAGAAGGTGTAAAAGATGAGATGGCGGGGAGCATGGAGGATGCGGACGAGTGCGTTGCCGCCGCCGTCTGGTTGTCAGCGGTGGGCGCGATGGACGCGTTGCGGAGGCTGGTCATGATCCAGGCGGGCAGGTCTAGCGTGAACAGGTATCCGTTGTCGTCGCAGCAGGAGCCTGATTTTGCTGCTTTTTGGCCTGTGGGAAGGAGGTTAGCGTTGGTAGTTTAGGATGGGGCATCACAGTGGGACAAGAGAGGGAAGCTCACAGCAGAACTTGTCGTTGTTAGAGCAGTACAGCACGCTTTCATACAGGTTTGGCGTATCTTTGCGGCAGTATTTAGTTAGAAAGGTGCCTTTTTAGTGTTGGATGAATGCTCACTTGAGGTACACTTGCTTGCGCATGCGTCGCTCCTCCAGGACTGATCCGTGCAACCTCCCCTATAGATGTAATTTCCGTGCGACGGCGTCGACGGATTTACAGGGAAATAGCACAGCCCATTGTCAAGATACGTGTCGTTCTCGGAGGGGATACAACAGGAGCGAAATGAGACTGTTGAGCAGAAATCAGCCGAGTCGAGATCCTATCAGATCCCAGAACCCCAAATAATGAAAGATCATAGTCAAGATGAACAAGCGGTGCGTGCTACTAGGTGTGAGTATTTGATATGTTCATGAAGAAAGCCAAAGAATAGTCACTGGATCACAGCTGCACGGGTGGATGGGACTGTCGTGCGTTGATGCACAATAACAGCGTTCACCAGACTGTAGACAAAGCGGAGCGGGATGTCGCACGTACCAGTGGTTGCATTCGGGTCGGGCACATATTGGTAATCCGTCGCTTTGCTTCCATCAGGATAGTAGCATGTAGCAGCTCCGGTCGCAGTTGCCACCGCCGCCTTCGTCATTACCGTGCTAACCAAGGACACCACGAGGTATTTCATGAAGAGATTGTTCCACTTGTGATGGTGACGGTCTATCGCCATTTCGGCGGCACGAGCCTCAATTGCCGCGCAGCGCAGGGTGGGCGGACGTAGAAGCAGGCAGGCGGTGGCAACGGTGCCGTAGTTACGCGTTGCATATGGAGTGAGATGCAACACTGAAGGATCCCGACGACGGTACAAGGAGGAGGTGTTGTAGAATCGAAGAGCAGAAAATAGGATGCGACGAACGCGGGGCGATAAGGCGTGCGGATGAGTTGTGCAGAGCGATGTTTTGAATAAAAAATTCGAGCTGGTCTGAGAGTGCGAAGGCAGACGGCAGTCAGACGCAGCCTGCTCTTATCTTCCAGCCGCCACAATAACTAGCGACCTCTTGACCTACCCGGAAATCATGGCGCCAACGGTGGTGGCGAAGTAGCAGTTACTGGACACAGGGCGCCGGATAATGCATTGCGCAGGGATCAGGCGGCACAGAAACGTGGAACCTATGTTGTACAGTGTTGAAATCAGCCTTGGAGTCTGCCTACAGCAAAGATATGTTAGAGCTGTAGGATTAGATAGCGGCCCCACGCGGAACACGGGCCAGAAGGAAGGGGCTTGCAGGAAGGCAACGGGCGCAGCTGACTGATAGTCGAAATCTTGTTCAGATTTCGGTAAAAAGGCAGGGCGATCGGTGGATGATCCTTAGGCAACAAAGATTTTTTTACCGGTCCGTTGCATGGGGCGTTTGGATGTAGGGCAGGACTATAGGCGAAAAGAGGCGCAGTGTGTCAGCTGCTGCCGCCGCGCTCAGACGCCGGACGGTTTGCTGATAGTATTAGGTGTTCCAGTAATTCGCGCATGGGGAAGGTACATGAAGCCAGCAAGCAATCAAGAAAACCGGACGTGGTGTTGCAGGGTGTTCGGGCGGTGGCTATGGCGGGGAGCTAAGAGGTATTTAGCGCTGTAGCCGGGCGCAAACGTGGGGGACCTGCGGAAGCGTGCCGTGTTACATAGACCCCTGTCCTTGTCGCGTGCCGTGGATTCGTTCATGATCTACTGTTCCTAAACTAGTGGATATTATCTAATCGATACACCAGGCCTGTTGCCTCGAGGACCATTCCCCAACAATAGCACCGTATTTGTTTTCATGAAGAGAATGCCCAACCTTTGAAGCGGTCGTAGCTCCAGCGGAGAGCATGCTATCCCGCTTATTCAACATTCTCTGCTTGAGTCCTCCAGCAAACCTGGGGTGATCTGCCTTGATGATAAGGCCAGAGTCTCCTCGCCGAGCGTAAGTCACGCCCATTTCTTCTCTGTATATGAAGACCATAACCATGCTAGTTGAAGGAAGCGAACTCTGATCTGAAATGTGATCCAAGGTGAGAAGCACAATACGGCTGAAGTTTCCTTTTGGAATAGAGAAGAGGAGAGAGTTTTGTGCGTAGCACAATACCTCGAATTTCGAGAGGAAATAATTCCAGCGTCCGTTCCGACCCCTAATCCAAACAAGATCATCTATTGGATGAGACAAGGGCAATTCCATATCTTCAATCTCTATTGCGTATGCATTGACGAATAGGCCTGCAGGTGTTGGAATTGCTTGCGGACGACCGCGGACGGATCCGGCGTCCAACCATGGACTTCCGGTACCAAGAAACGTCTTTGGAGCCCAGCGAAACCCCACATCTTGCAGGGTTCCATATCTCCAGAACATCAGAGACTCCGGGACAGTCTGAATGCTTGACCAGAACGCTCTCATTCTGTCCACGGGATTAGCCCCCGCAATTGGATCCATATCAAGTGCCAACAGGCTACCAATGCACAGGGCCTCGTCTTCCGTCACACTGGTGCACCGCCGACTCAGACTCGTGCAGATGCCTGAGATATCGAAGGTCTTTTTTCCAGATGCATATATGCTGACCTTCTCGCTCCCACATATACGGCCACATATCAGCTGAATGTCAAGAGAGTTCCCCCAACCTTCACGCAGGGACAGATGAAATTCCGCTGCTTCATCTTTGATGCGCGCACATTCAAGGGTTGAATCGGCAAATCTGACCCAGAGAGATTGAGAGAGGGCGCCTTCTTGGAGGGTCCAGAGACGAGACATCCAGTTTGAACTGTAAATCCACAAGGCTTGTTCCAGTATCGATCTGTCAGAGACTGAAATTATCCGCAAAGTCGCGTCCAATACAAGGACTTTGTCAGCCAGTGCGTAGGTTTCGCGCATCCTTTTGATTGCTTCTTTCTTTGCGTCTCCAGGGGATGCAGGGACACACATTGTGTCAATCCAGAAATGCACTGCCTCTTCCTTTTCCGGATAAAGATTTTGTACGAGGCGTTGGATTTCCCGAAGTTGACATACAGGCATTGAGTTGGCAAACGGATTGCCCAGCCCATCCGACCATACATGGGATATCGCCACAAAGGGTATCGCTGCGGTATACTCAACAAGCTCAATAGCCGGTAAGCTGTTATGGCGGTCGACAAGAGACACAAGAGGTATATAGCCCTGTCGAAGTAAAAAACTAGGATCAACCGCTAGAAACTCGCATTCACAGCCCGCTTCTGAGTGAACAGATTCGTATTTGGCCTTGTTGATCTGACATGATAGACATTGCAGATTTGTGCAATTCGGGTGCTTCTGTTCAGAGACATCGATGATTCGGAGATGCGAGTAGAACATTCGCGTCTCCAATCCAAAGAAATCTGTCATCGCAAACACAGCTCGAGGGCACCATCCAGAGCGAGCCATCTCCCGGGTGAGTAGGTACACCAACCCGTTCTGATCTCTGAAGAACTGCAAGCCTTCTTCTTCGGCAGGGACGCTAGGAGGTTGCCACATAATTTGATTGAGGACTGATTCTGGATTCGGATCGACCTGTAGCATCTGTCGGAGAGAACATAGAAAGCTGCCTAGGGTTGCCAGAGAAAGCAAGAAGTGCGGATCAAGTCTCGTGCCGGGATTCTGTCTTATGAAGTCGTAGATTGCGGAAGCCTCCATAAGACACGAATCCAAGGCCTGGAAGTCCCTCTGAAGGAGTGCTCTGTCCAGCTGTTCCTTTTTGGCAAAATCTTTAGATATCTCAATCAGCTTTCTGGTATGGACAACCGGAAAGCCATTCCGATCTGCATCGATAAAGTCCGAGAAACGTATGAAGTTTCCGAAAAAGGCGTGCAGCAGACCAACCAAGAGCCATTCTTGCAGGAACGAGGCAACCTGCTCGCTAGGTCTTCCCTCGGGACCGTCCAGTCCTGTCCACGTGTGTCGAATGAAGAGCTCTTCCCGTGTCCAGCCTACACGCTGTGGGTACGCGATGAAATCACCCTTGTCGTATTCCCTCAGGCAGACATAACGAACACATGGAAGAGGTCGTGTCGGGTCGTCGGGCAGCAAAACATGGTCCATAGTGTTGACGAAAGCAGGCTCGAACTAGTGGAGGTGGAACACCGTGAAGTGCTGTAAAAGAAGTGTGGTGGACTGGCGAGCGTCTTCACAGAAAGGCTGACTGCAGCTATGGCGTAGGTGGGGGAAGATACACAACGTCTGAGTAGGACCATTCCCTGCTCCCCACGTAGCCTCGCCTTCTCGTATATCGAGCTCAGAAGCGTCGGTTCGATGACTCAGCATCGAGTCGCAGGCGAGTAATCGATCTACAAGGAAGCGCGGCTGTGGCGAGCACTGCTTCATCTGCGTGGGGTTTTCAACAGACGCTCGAGCGAGCAGAGAGCCCCGCTACCATGCAAAGCTAGCAGCTCACTCTCCGAGGCTTTCTGCCAAGCGCATTTCAATATGAGGTAAAATAGACCTATTGGTCGAACACGGCTTATATGCAAGGCGGACCAGTAGTGGAAAGGGCTGATCGCAGAAGGATCGTGGACCCCGCCTTTGCGTAACGGCAGATCTTCCTATTTCAGAACTGCCCAATCATGTCTGACTTGGTCGAGTTATGGTCTGGTGAAAGCGCAGCAGTAGCCAAGGCCATGGCAAAGATCAGATGCCATGCATTTCCTAAATAGACCTACAAGGCTGTGCGCGATCCGTTTCGGGCTTTGGACGTTCTCCCGTCAGCCGTTTTGAGTAATGGCTAATAATAACCGGTAAGCCTCATCTTTAAGAACGTATCAGAAGGAGACTTTGAAGGCGCACGCAACTTACTTTCAGCCTTGCAGCTGCGGATATTAAAGAGTGCTATATTGCAACTGGGAAGGCAATCTGACCCCTCAATAATAGACCACTAGCCGCCATGGAATCGCTAACCGGGAAGTCTCCGCAAAACAGCCAGATGAAATGGGACTTTTGCGAGATTTACACGTCCTACTTAATAACACTTGACAGGGCCATGCTGCAAGAACAGCCGAAATGAGATCCTCAAGTTCAGCTACTCTACACGACGGAAGGGGAGATCACGATGCTCGTGGATTTGCGAGCCTCCCAACCGCATCAAGCGAGTTTACTCATCGAATGGAGGAACTAGTCGACCTGTACGACGGGCCTTCTCATAGCCTCACGTCTACGCCTGACATCAAAACCACTCTTCCTACGCCTATGAAGCGAGTGGGCCGCTCTACTTTGGTTATGAATGTTGCAGCCCTGGCATTGCTGGCAATGGCGATTCCAGCGCTTACATTTTTGTGGTTCTGCAATGACTCAAATAAGGTCTGGCGACGCATCATGATCGACGGCGGGCTCGCACAGGCAGTGACTGTTTTGACCCTCACCGTCCGCCTCGCGGTTGCTACTCAAGCCGGAACGGTGATTTCAATGCTCGCCAGTATATCATTGGAGTCTTGGGCACTCAGCGGAACGTCTCTGAAAGGCCCTTTCAATAACACGCTACGTCAACTCCGGCCCGTTGTCAACCGCACCTGCTTTCTGGAAGAACACGCAATGGAGAGCAAACGGTCAAGTGTTCCTCATCGTCCTATCAGTGACGCTGTTTACCGTTGTCTCGCAATTCACATCCACTCTTCTCCTTTGGGATGTACGCCAGGGCAACGTCTTGGACTTCAGCGACCAGCGTCAGATGGATGTCGGATTCCGCATGCAGAGCTACGTCGAAAAATTCGGCTTCGTCATCACACGTAGCCCAAATTATTGGCTTTCATCGCCCCCGGGATATCCCGCATTCGCAGAGTACAGCAAGAAACCTGCATCAACCTCTGACGTCTTCGTCGACACAGGCCCCTCTATCCGTGCACTTTTGCCTTTCAGTTCGGAAAACGACCGCAGGGCGCTATCCGAGTATTCCGGCCTCGCTTCAGTGTTCGATACCAGGGTCATCTGCGTCAGACCGGAATTTCCATCTTGGAGCTTCTTTCGCAACTCTACGGACGACGTGAATGTGGCCATCTTCAACGGGACTGTCTTGCCAAGTCATGTCGTTGGTGATGTCGTAGATGTCCTCCGGTACGAGAATAAAGCCGACGGGAGTCTTTTTGGATGTTTTTGGAATGAGCTCCTCCTCCAAGACGACCAAATTTTCAAGATTTGCGGGATAGGGGTGGAATCGGGAGGATTAATAAGCAGTGTCGATATGATGCAGAACACCACGCTGGGTTACACCTACGATTCCGCCAGCAAGCAGTGGAGAGTGCAAAATAACTAGACAACCCAGACTTCGCCAGTGGAGCTGGGACACGCAATACTGATAATTAGTGCGGGGGATTCTGGGACACCGAAGTCTCAGACAGATGATTCCGACCTCCGCTACCTAGCCTCGTCTTTGCCAATCAATGAGCCAACGACAAATTTCACCATTCATGAAAGGGGCGTCTGGCTGGACTTTGTACCAATCAGGCTGATGACAGTATGATGAGCATTCATCATCCAAAAGCCAATATTAGCATGACAATGTGCTATGATGCCATGCAAACTCAATGTTTCGTCCCCGTGAGTACTTGCGAAAGCGCTGACGACCATTCTGTATACCGCTGAAGACTCCGGGTCGTCGCACGAAGTCAAAGTGACCAGACGAGCGGATGTAAGCGAGCCCCGTCTACAATGGGACTCGACAGCCCAAAGATTCGATACGAGAGCAATTTTATCGCAGCTTCTTGCTGACCACCATGACTTCGCACAACGGGCCATTTTGGATCTGGATTTTAATGAGCTGAAAGAAGCACTGCATCTCATGAGTGCATTCTGGGATCCAGCCGTCAATGCCACGATTGAAAGTGGTAAGTACATATAGCGTCTGACATCTTCCAAGCTGAGACTCATGACCGCTTCGCAGCTACTGACTTCCTATGGTATCCGAACTCGACCCTTGGTCCACCGCCCGCGCCAGTTTTCTCTCCCGACTCCCTACAGAACGCCACAAGCTTCCTCACACGCTCGTCAGAGACGGCGGACTTCTGAGCAGCATCATCTGGGACTCCTTCAACGACCAGCCTTTCCAAGTCGCTGTGGCCTGCGAGAACTGCAGCCGGATGGCGACCGAGCCCAGTATTTCCAACCGGTTCCCGGGGAACTCGGGCCTCAATCTCGTGCTCGATTGCGTCTTCAGGGATGTTCTGGCGCAAACGGCAAATCCGGCTCTAGCGTGGCAAGCGCTGCTGACCGTGGTGCTTCGCATTGCCTACTATGACTGGCTGCCTGCCTTCGATCTCTCTGCCGATGCCTACGTCACGCCCATGGTCTCCTGTCAGATTCCAAAGCGCACTATCGGCTTCGTTGTTGTGATGGTGAACCTTATCCTGCATTTGATGGCATTCAGCTCCGTTGTCTGCTGGTTTTGTTTTACCACGCAATATTCGAGTCTCGGACAGTCATGGCAGGTGATAGCGCAGTTGAAAGCCCCGGCAATAGAAGACGTACTTCAGGAAGCTACTATATTAGACGATAAAGAGGTCGAGAAGAAAACGGGTTCCGTGCTGCGGCATAGGCGGCTTAGGCTTATGGAAGACCGGGGAGGCGAACGGTCTGTCTCCTACACAGTTGAACCATCCATAAATCTTGAAGTCGCTTGCTCAGAAGACGAATTCAATGCCATTGTATCAGCTCAAAATCTTTATTTTGAGTATCCAATATCCATAAGTACGGCAATACACCTGAAGCACAACGTCATTACCCGACGCCTGCAGCTTGGGCACCATTGCAAGAGAGAACAGCCTCTCAATCTCGGACTATACTACAGTCTTAACGTTGATTCCAAATCTTTTCCATTCTACAATTCCCCTCGCATCTTCTGTGAAGCTACCCCACCATCCCATGCCGGCTGTGAGATTCTCGAACAGACCCAACCGTTTGAGCTCCTTGTCCGTACACCACTCCGAGCCGCGCGGGATAAAATCTTCATCCAATAGAGACGAACCCTCCAAGAAGGTCGCCATTCAAGCTTCCAGCGTTGGTGGGGTCAGTATATTGTTGAGCCTGGAGCTCGGGCGGAGCAATTGTTGCGAGACTTGGCCAGAGAAGGCTTCACGTCGCTGCAGGATAGCGCTCGGATGAACACTGAGGGGCTCCGCTGATTGAAGAATCAGGAGGCGTTGAAGATTGAATCTGATCTTGTGGTTTGTTGATCCTTTGCCGGTTATGGTTCAATTCCCCACCAGCCAAGTACTCATGGCCCGTGTGTTAAGACTCCACGGAATACCTATATGAGCCACGCCGCCTTCCAAATAGGATGTGGAAAGTGGGGGCGCGGTTCTCCTATATTCTAGCATTGTGCCACTCGTCTCTCCGCTCTTTTGAAAAACAGCATCTCAACCATGCCTCACTCGCAGAAAGCACCTCGCAGGGAGACCAGGACGGTCAAATTGATCGACGAGAATGACCCGTCTGAGGAAATCCTTCCTCTCAGCAACCTAGACGCGGCGTATGTCAAGATTTACCTCCCCATAACCTCCACGTACAAACTTGGCGACGATGTTGATAAGGAGGTTGTTGTGTCCAACCTGTGCGAAGGATTCCGCCGGACAACAAAGGAATACCGCCACTTGGGCGGCTATATTTACGCAGACTCGACAGGGAAATGCTACGTCAAACGGACTGCAGCCCACGGGACTCTCACTGTCCACATCAACCATCTCGAAGATACCGAATTCCCCACCTACCAAGAACTGGAGAAGCGGGACTTTCCCTTCTCCGAGCTCAATGAAATGCACCACATGCCGCCCGATTACGCCATAGCTGCCGACCCAAATCTGGGCAGAGGCTTCCCAGTTGCAAAAATCCAACTCAACTTCATCCGCGGCGGACTCATAATCGGCACAGCCATTCACCACCAGTGCGTTGATATCCAAGGATTCGACGTGGTCATGGAGCGCTGGGCAGCCAACACTCGGTCGTTGTTCACGGGTGAAGTGCCCCCACCATTCGACCTTGGCTGCCTTGACCCGGCACCCTTCTGCTCCACCACGCCATTGTCGCCAGACCAGTTCGACGACGTCCAAGCGAAGGTCAAGTCGTTCAAGTTCACCCCGGTGCTCCCGAACATCAAGACTCCGCCCTTTGAGCAGGCCCATACCATCTTCCACATCCCACTGAGCCGCCTCTCCCAACTGAAAGCGTCGGCCAAATGCGATACCGGCAAATGGGTCTCAACAAACGACTGCATCTCGGTTCTCTTTTGGCAGACAATGACGCGTGCACGGCTTCCGGGCAAGGACGACGACGTGCACTTGCATCAGACGGTGAACATCCGGGCGTACAACGACCCGCCTCTGCCCGAGGCCTATCCAGGCAACACGCTGAGCGTTTCGTGGATTGATTCGACCGCAGCGCGTCTGCTGCACGGCAGCACTTTTGGCGAGCTGGCGCAGGATGTGCGGGCAGCAGTCGTCAAGTGGCGTTCGCCGAGTATGATCAAGGACACCAAGGACTACCTCGCATCCTTCCCCCTGAAATGCGTGCGGCCGACTTTTGCTTTCTCAGCGGGTCTCTCTACGACTGTGTCGAGCTGGGGCATCGTGTCGGCATACCAGACGCATGACTTTGGCTTCGGCCCACTGAGTGCGTTGCGTTTTGCGACCGATACGTTGAACAACCTGTTTATCATCTATCCGAGGAGGCCCAAGGCGGGAGATGTAAACGAAGGCATTGAAGTGCAAGTCATGATGGAAAAAGGCGCAATGGAAAGGCTGAGGCAGGACCCGGAATTGCTTGAGTGGGCGGAAGTGAGAACATGCTAAGCAAGAGGAGTTGATGTTTCACACTCTCCCATCTCGTCATCCCAATAAAGCAGCCACGCCTCCCTCGCGCTCCTCCGCGATTGTAACCGCGCGCTGGGCGCTTCGCACCCCGCCTTCCACTCGTTAGTCATAACTTTCCACGCTAGACACTCGATCTATCTCCACCGCACTTCTCTACTAAGAAAATACTGATTTTGGAATTCCTCCAACACTTCACCCGTGCCATCACGCTTCCCAGTCAGCACGTGGCAGCTCGGCTTTTTCTGCTTCCTCCCGCAACCACACAACGAAATCCAACAAACAGGGCATTTTTGCCGTATGGATTTGTCTCTGCTGGCTTGATTTTGTCCAACACCGGTGGTGACAGAATATCGAAAAGCAACTCATCTTGCCCTGATTACGATCATGCAGGTAAAGTCAATGCACATTATCAGCTCTGCCATTCTATAAGTTCCATTTTCCCATTTATACCGTTGGTTGGATTCGGCGGACCGTGATCCCAAATGAGTCTCTCATATAAGACTACCATGGGCTGAAAGTGCCAACGAATTCAAAGCCTGAAAAGGTGAAACGAAATGAAAGAATTAGATCCTCCAAGGAGGGAAATCCTGATTGCAAACCAAGAAAGAAAACCATTAGCATTGCTTTGCATGGCCTCCACGTCAAGCCAAGCACTTTGTGAAACCCCACCATATTATTTCACAGCATGAAGCTGAATGAAGGCATACCTGACCCATGACTCTCTTTTTTTTTTTTTCTCCCGCTTTGCTCCGTGACGCGGTTTCCAATTAATGGACAACCAGACCGAATGTCGAAGTGCAAGTGTTAGTGCGCTGATATGTGCCCCCTGAGAATCGAGGGTCACTCCGTCCAACTACTTCGAATTGGAATTGGCGAGATCTGCTGCTACCCGCTGAAGATGACTTCGGTCCATCAGTCCATGTCTTCTGCAATCAGTTCCCCCAGCTTTCTGACGTCATAAGTGTCGAGGCCATGGAGGATTTGCAGTGCTGCGTACTTGTTGGCTTTTCGTTTTCCTACGGCGTCGATCCAGTGGTAGCACTGCATGTAGAGCGCCTTGATTGTCCTAAAGGATGACGCAACATCCAACCTCTGCATATTCGTCGCGCCGATGAGAGCATCCATGGTGGGGAAAACCCATTCACCTCTGTCCCACGCGAAGTCGTGCATCCCAATGGATCGGATATAAGACTTCGTACGAGCTTCGAGTGGGTAAAGGAAAAAGAACATAGCGCGCCAGCTGTCAAAGTGGAAGTGGTTTTCCGAATAGAAAATTGGTGCGGCCTCTGCATGTGTCTTCCGGTCCACCAGAAGAAGTCCCAGAGCCAAGGGCTCTGGAAGCTGGCGCTTGCGATAAGAAGAATCACTCGGGGCACGAACGCGACGAACATAGTGTCTCAGGCGCTTTGGGCCCTTTGCCGCCTCGATATGCAAAGGATTCTGCTCAATGAGGGCGAACTCGTAGATGGTGTTCTTGATTTCGCCAGGCAGGTCTGCCCAGCGGAAGATATCCGCCTTGGTGTTCTTCTGTTTCTTCTGAGTTGACGCCGAAGCCGTTCGCTTACGCTTCTACATGAAGTGAACTGTCAGTGATTGAAATGTCTTTTGACGAAAAGATGTGGGTGTGAGAGCGAGATATTTTTACTTGGAAAAGCATCTCGTACCTTAGTCATTTGGCTGAGTGAGGAGCTATCGACATAATAGTCCTCGTCCTCCTCGGCGTCGCTCGCAAGATCTGAGGTGTCGGCCTGTGCCTCATGGTACGAGATCCGAGGGATCTCGCTGATCCGCGCGGACCGGCGGGCGCTCATGGTTGTTGGATGGAGGGGTGGAATCGGAGCTGCTTCTCACCAGCGTTATGAAGATGGATGATATCAAATGACTGTCGATGCAGGTGAGGTTTTAGTGATGCACCGCCACTGGGTGCGACGAAGACAGCCAGGCGCCCAAGCAGCAGCTCGGAGCTGCAACGCTGTCAGGAAGCCAAGCGATGGAGGAAGGTGAGTTGCTTAGCGTAGACGGGTGAGGGTGCTGAGGTAAAGAGGACGGAGTGGCGAAGATCTTGACAAAAGCACTGGAAAAGTCTTGGCAGCCAGAATAGGAAACTACCAAGCAAGAGCCCTCGTTGTCGGGCGCAGCAACCGCCTCCGCACAGACCCCGCGCTGTTGTGCAGTCGGACCTGTGCTGTGCATGTTTGTTCCAGAAACCCGCACGCATAAGCAGTAGTTATAAATTAGCTCCAGTCGCTCTCAAAGACGATGCCACATATCCCGAATTTGATTTGCGTGGTCCTTGTCCGATTGCTTTAGCTCTCCTCTTCCATGGTAGCGGTCCAACGTAGGTACACCAAATCCTCTATCACATTCAACTCCCTCACTCCATCATTGCATGCGTGTTCAACGCATTCCGAGATGGCAAAATAACCTTCAGACTCCTGCATGCCGCGAGTGAGGTTTTGGGCCAAAGTCCCGTACGCTACCAGAGACTGAGTCGGGAGCCTCGTCTGCCTTCGTCACTTGGAGAGGCACACGCACCAGTGGATTACCATCAGCAGTGGAGGAATCACCACAAGATCAGAAAACAGATTGATAAGTCCACGCTAGGAGTCGCAAGGCCAGAAGAGGGAGTATGACATGGAAAGAGCGCCGAAGATACGGAGGGTCATGAGCTGTTAAGCGGCCGGTCGCGATCGTGAAAGACGGTAGAGAGCGAGATTGAAAAGAAAAAAGGTTTGATTTCTTCGTTGACGTCAGGTGACGTAGAATGTCGCAAGTGCGATGATAACGTCCAGACCTCGCATCCAGTCACACACGCAAAACACATCAGGGTGCTAGTCAAATAAACGACCACATTGCAAAAGCAATCGAATTCCAAAGAGACCCAGTATTCGATAGGTCACAACTTGAACAATCGAAGGAAGATGCTCAAACTCGGGTCCGAAGGTCCACGAAAGACATTGTGCACACCACCAGCTGGCGTGAGGTTGCTTTTTACTAAATGCGGCACCAGATCGACCTATCGCAGAACTTACCACCACAACACGGCCAAGGTCTCTCCTCATGAAAGGATTCACCGTCTCCGCTTTTCATTTTTCTTTTGGTGCTGAGTGGTGCAAATATACCTTTTGTTGGCTTGGTGTGGAGGACCGGAGTGTCTGTGACCGCCTTCCGCGACCTTTAGCTCAGAATTCCAAGCCAGAGGGATCGCACGATGGCTTTACGGCATCCGTCAGGCTGCTTCATGTAGGGAAACACAGAAGAGCCTGGCCAGATGGAAGGACTTACACGGCGGTGTGAATAAGTACTTAAGACTCGACGGAACCCTTATTGCAACAACTTAGCAGGAAACCTCGACCGCCAGGGCTAGGAGAAGCTAGTTCATCCCAGTGCCAACTTTCCGAATCACTAATGAACGTCATTTCAATCGTAGTGACGTTCATCGCCATCACGGCCCATGCACTGCCTACTCCGCCATCGGATGAACCTGATCTCGGAGGGGCTGTAGTGGACAGACGTATCAACATCCACTGGGCGCGGAGACCCCCGCCCAAGGTGCGAGCTCCTTTGGCTGACGCGGAAATTTTTGATAACCCGATTCCCTGGGATGCACCGTAAGTAGGAAGAAACGCGGCAGTAGCCTTTTTTTACGTTTGGGCTAATGTCAAGCATAAGTTTTTCCAAGCGAGATCCAGCGCAAAACGCCCCTGCTATTCGCACAGATGGTGCGGATGATACGGCCACCGCGTACTCGGCCGACACTTTGGACACCGCGGGCACCACTACTGTCGAGGACACACGCAGGGGAGCCATGGGGTACGCCGCTCTCTGGAATATGCCGGTCCCAGCACCACACCTCAGAGTGACCTCTCGTACTGTCTTGACCGAACCCAGCAAGGACCTCGATGATAACGGAGTTCCGTTGAAGCCGCAGCTCTACACTCTCGACTAGGTATGAGAAGGCATCGGCAGTTCTTTGATTACGCATTAGTAATGCTGACCTTGATTACAGGACACATAGCAAGCAGACACATTAATCTCGACAAGGAGTCTGACGGACGCTCTTGCAGATGCAATGACCAAATCAGCTTGTTGCGCTGCCTTTGATGATGTGGAGGACTATTGCGTGAGTAATGGAAGTCTAATTCAGACAGATTTTGGATGTGCTGTTGGTTTGCCTGTCGTTACGGGTATTATGGGATGGGTGTCAACTATCTTTTGGTGATTCGGTGCGGACGTTACTGTTTTCTGCGGTTGCCTTGATATCACACGGACCAAGACCAGGTCAGATCTGTAGTATATTCGCTCATTTGGAGAGCGACAGACGCACAGCTTTCTAAAATAACATCTCACTCTTTAAGTATCTCTTGTAAGACTTTCTGCTTGGCGTAGACATACTCACAAGGCTAACATGATCCTCCACGTAAAAAAAAATAAAATAAAAAGAACATCGCCAAAGCCTCCGAACCCAGCAAGTGCCAGATCAATTTGGTTGCAGGCCTATCTAACCGTAGAGGTTCAAAATTCGAGCACGGAAATCATCCTAAGAGCCTCAAATACCTTCACTAACGTCGACATTACAGCAACAAGTGAATTCAAAATATGTCATGGCGTCTATTTAATGACTTCTATTATGAATGAATTGCGCTAAATTTGGTCGTTTATCAAGAATTCGAGTGACCTCCCCACTCCCATCTCTCCTTTGGCGTGACGAAATCCGTTGCGGACTTATTCCTTACTTTGCTCAAGCCCAGCTTGTTTTTCTTCTTGCTGCATAGCTGAGAAGCTTTCGAGACAGGTCAAAGTGTCTGGGTGCTCATGTCCGAGTTCCTGCATGAAGCCGTCGTATGCTCGTTGGTATAGCTCGCGTGCATCCTCGTATCGCATCTGTGCGTGAATAATATGTGCGAGATTGTGGAGAGATTGAAGCGTCTGCGGATGCCGTACACCAAGCTCTTCCTCGCGCCCTTTCAAAGCCCGCCGGTATAGCTCCTCCGCCTCGCCGTACTGCCCCTGCAGTCGTAGCACGTTTGCTAAGCCATTTATGCTTGTTAGCGTATGTGGATGCCGTGCACCAAGCTCTTTCTCGCGTCCTTTTAGCGCCCGCCGGTGTAGCCCCTCCGCCTCGCCGTACTGCCCCTGATCTTGTAGCACGTTTGCTAGGTTATTTACGCTTATTAGCGTCTCTAGATGCCGTACGCCAAGCTCTTCCTCGTTCCCTTTTAGCACCCGCCGAAGTAACTCCTCCGACTCGTCGTACTGCCCATGATGTCGTAGCACGATTGCTAAAGTAGCAACGCTCGCTAGTGTCTCTGTGTTATCTAGTCCTGCTACGCTCTCTCTAGCTGTGACCACCTTTCTTGCCGTCGTTTCCGCAATCTTATAGTCTCCTCTAGTCCACATATACCATGCAACCATCCCGAGAACCCGGGTAGATGGCTCCAGCAACTCGTCGGCCACTAGCTCAGCGTTAAGAAGCCACTCGACATGCGGAAGCAGCTGCTGGCAACGCGGCCAGTTCTCGAACTCCCCATTTGGAAACTCACGTTCCATGAGATTAACGAACACCCGCTTCCACCGTTCTGAGCCGCCGGATGACGACAGCCACACTTGGGTGCAGAACTGCACGAGGGCATGCATCTCACACGTGTCAGGCTCGGCCGTTGCGGCTATGAGCGAGTACGCCTGCAAGATATCCAAGTCCTCGTTGAACATGGCATCAGCCTTGTCTTTGCAGCCCGATCCATTCGCGGCTCTGCGAAGTATCCACTCTGGAATGCCTTGGGGGTTGAAGAAGCTCATAAGCGATAGCAGTTCGGCAGCCGAGGGCCGCTCTTGTCGAATGCGCTCGAACGACATCTGCCACGTCGTCACCACGGAGTTTGATGCGCTCGGGTCCCGACGCAAGTCGCCTGTGTCCTGATGTAGGAGTGATTCTTTCTTCTTGTCGTTCGCGCGAAATTCGGACAGATAGCCTGATATCGTCATGCGATATCGCCGGTTGATGTGAGCAGCAGCCTGGGTAATTGCAAGAGGAACGTAGCCGAGAGCACGCAGTAGATTCATCGCATCTTCCTCATTCGACGTGTCCTGCAGCTTGTTGGGGAGGAGCTTGTTGCGGAGAAGCTGCAGGCATTGGCTCTCATCCATGGTAGGCACCTCTTTGATGTAATTGTGGCCTCCTGCCAGCCTGGCTGCCACATTCCTATTCCGAGAGGTGATCAAAATCGATCCGTTGCGGCTTTGAGGGAGGTACTTTGCCAGCGATGCCGACGCGTCTTCGCTTGGCTCGCCCTGTCTGAGCTCTTGCGATGGGAAGAAGGTCTCGATGTCGTCGGCGTTGTCTACGATCATTGTCCACTGCCCATTCGTCTCGTCACATAGCCAGGTGCTAACCAGCTGTAAAATGTCTGCGTTTTGATCATGTCGCTTAGGAAGGGCGAGCTTCTCTGCGAGGGCTTCGTACGCTTCTTTGAATCGGACCTTGGTGCTGGCGTGCACCCAGAACACGAACCTGTGTGGTGTCTCATCGCGAATGTTGTAGCCGTATCGAATAGCTAATTGTGACTTCCTTCGCTTCGTCAGCACCGTGCACATGTTTGGGAAGCAGACGTTGACATACCCTACGCCGCCAAGGCCAACGAGCGCCGTGCGAGCGCCCGGCCCCGCGCACATGTGATGGATCCACGCTAAGGTCTCGGGCCGGTCCACGAAGTCAGGGTCTGGGCGGAACGGGATGTTGTCAAAAGGCTCGCATTTCCGGTTAGAGCCGTCTGTAGGCCTCTGTCAGTTACGGAGTGCTGGCATTCGGTTGGCGCATTCGCCTTGCCCGGGTGATGTCGCCACCCGAGCTTGAGTGTCATAGACTCACGCGAGCTGTCACCGCTGTTGCCGAAACTGACATTTCCGTAGGCGATTCCAGAAAAGTTCTGGCCGCCGTTGATTGCGGAGGTGTTCGAGATGTGTTGAGCACGTAGTGGAGCGTCGTCCGCCATGGAAGAACATCACTGCCGTTGCATTGCTTAGCGTTGAGCTGCACTGGTGGTGTGGTCAACGGCAAAAGACCTTGCCAGGCTCGGCAGCGTCAGGATTATATCGTATCTATGACTCACTAAATGTGGTGGCTTGACAGCTGAGATCATCCTTGTAATGATTTTTGGGGGCTACGAACTATATCGCTGGATTCGGCAGCCGGGACTCTTCACTGGCTCTGAAATTGCAAGGCGGGTTACACAACTGCTAAACTACCAGGCATTGTGAGATCATACGGTACGCGATGATTGGTTGCAACTCCGCAGCATTGCCTCAGCCGAAGTGGAAAAACACGCCACTGTCTGAGTACGGCTTATTGCATACCCCAACAGCTGTCTTCGCCTCAGCCTCGTCTTAGCCAAGGCACAACACGTCAACTTTCCCCAACTCCTTCGGAAGCTGCCTTTTTCTCACCTTGCTGGAAGGCACTCTTTTCTTCTCGTTGAAATTGCCTTGTCGTCGCCATGGACCCTCTCAGCGTCACAGCCTCTGTTGTAGGCATCACCACGGCAGCTCTTCAGAGCGTCCAGACCCTCGCCACGGCTATTGAAAATATCAAAGGGGCCCCCGACACCGTTCAGAGTACCAGCGCCGACCTTCAAGCAGTCCAGTTGGTTCTGCAAGATCTCGATACCGCATTACGAGACGATCCCTCACGACTCATTTCGAGCAGTGCGATTAAGAGTGCTGTTAAAAACTGCAATGGAGCATGCGAGTCATTTCAGTCGAAACTCCAGCAGTGGACAAAACATTCTACGGAAGAAAAAACGGTTTGGAGAGACAGGTTGAACATTGCACTGTTTCAACAAAGCAGGATCAAGGCCTTTACGGACCAACTCAACGGGTGCAAAAGCACTCTCAGCATAGCGCTTTCTACAGAGAAACGGTATCTACCTTCTCCTATACGATACGTCATCGATTTTTCTAACATGTAATCAAAGGATTGCCATGTCCCGACAAGACGATCTATTGAAGGATGCGATTCTTGAAGCGAACGAGCGCTTTATCCAGCAACAGAACGTCCAAGCAGACGATCAAGGGGCGGAAATAGAGCGCAGTCTGCAGCAACTCACGCTACAAGGGAGCACTGAGCCAGGACATGAGTCAGATCAGACCATACAGGAGCTACGTCAAGAGCTGGAGAGACAGCAAGCCATCAACACTTCCTGCAAAGAGATGTGCGACGAAGCCCTGGCGAAAACGGTGTATGCACGCACAGGGCAGAACATCAAAGGCGTCAAGGCAACAAACTATGGCACAGCTGTGACAGGTTTCTATAACGCGTCTGAACAAGAGTCGAAGATTCGTCAGGATATCTCTGATATCACCGCCGATAATTGGGGTATAGCAGTTACTGGAGTCGCGAGGGATGTAGATTTCAAGTCATTGCGTCCAAGCGGATCAGATGGGGGTGGGCTGTGATGAGGAGGCTTTCACGTCCAGAAGTGGGTGCTTTAGTGAATGAGAAGGTGCCGCGAGAAGTGCGTGAGCCCTCGTGTTTTGTGGCGCTACCCGCAGCAGGGATACATTACCCATACAGCGCATTTCACGTACGAGAACTGCGACGAGTCTATGTTATTCTCCGTCATCCGTTTATCATCCTCAGCTGCTAGATACCTTTCTTTTCAACGTAGCAATAATGAATTTTTAGCCAAAGCCTGTGCTATCAGATCAAAACAAGAGGGTAAAGAAGAATCGGTCTATGTGCTAATCCTTGTAACACATGATCAGGTCTTTGCCTTCCTCCAAAACAAAAGACTATCCCGCTTTCTTCTCCGGGGCTTCAGCTTTCGATGTGCTTCCAGCTTCGAAACCAATCGACTGGCAAGAACTGCATCGGCCTGTCCAACAGTGGATTTGATGATGTCAATAGCATCCGTTTTAATCGCCCGAATGGACGGATCAGCGCCATGATCCAGGAATAACTCTGCGATAGTACCTAACCTTTTGCAGGTGGATAAATCGAGGCCATCTTCCCCGTGTGAACTCGCCATCGCCTCCTGTGCTGTTACTGACAATAGGTAGAGCAGATGATACCATGGTACACGACTGGACTCGTAGCCGTCCGCTGGAACGTTTGGATCAGCCCCATACTGAAGTGCGACTGAAAAAACTTGATATCGATCCTGTCGTGGTCAAGGGCAATCACAAGAAAGTTTGATAGGCGAGATTGGTCGTGCATTCCGGAGTGGTATTGCTGTTTCAGAGTGTGCTCGACGTATGAGTAGAACCCTTGTTGAAGTGCAAACTCCAGGAAACTGGAAGAACCAATAGCCATGGTGCACAGGTTTGTCCAGTCAGGCTTCAAGGCGTAAGGAGCATTTTTCTGTGCTTCTTTAATCCACTGCTCGGCATTCGCAGCTCCTGCTCGAAAGAAGCTGCCGGCTGTTTCGTTGAGATTGAGCAGAATACGGAGATTTATCTCACTATTGACCTCCTCCACGATTTTTGAGAAGTCGAGGCAATTGGAAGTGAGGTACTTGAAACGCGGGAGGAAGGTGGGTTGGGAACCATCCAATTTCTTGATACAGCGTAGAAAACCGGTGCAGAGGGTCAAGACAATTTGATTGTGGGTGGTGTTGGATGCCGAAGTAAGTGACTGGGATACTTGGTCTTGGAGGAGTTAGTCTTTCACAGTCCTGTGCAGGTATTCCACTTTGGCCCAGGTCTTCTGTTCCTTGAAAGCTGGGCTTTCGAGAAAGCCACCACATCGGCTTTTGATCCGACGTCTCATCTGGTCTGCAAGGTTGTGATCTGCCTCAACAGAGAGGCAGCAGATATTGTCATCCAGTGCTTTTTCTGGGCCTTCTTCCGCGTACAGGAGAACCAACAGTGGCACTGGATTTTTTGCAGTCTGAATTCTCCGGAATATTCCTGCAGACTCCTCAAAGTATTCACTCTCCCGGATCTGGGCCCAAATCCCATCGAAGAGGTTGTTAAGTCCAGGAGGGTATTTGCTGAGTGCTGCATGCAGCTCTTCGATGGACCCACCATTTTCCAATTTATGGAGAAGCAAATTCGTCACAAGCCTGACCCAGAGGAAGACGCCTTTTGCTCTTCTTGTAATGTTCCTGAGAAGCTTTTGACACGCTCGCACCTGATCTTTCATTTCCATCCGGTCTTTGAACACATCATTCTCGTAGAATCTGTCCGTGACATACAATCCTATGTCAGAAGCCGTCATATTCTCCATGTGAAGGCGGGGGAAGTGCTTGAAACCGCTCTCGAATGGGATCCAGGGCCGGCTGGCGACACAAATTTTGACGTTTGACCTGCCCGCACAACACTGGAGGATGAAGCTCACTAGATCCCTTGGCTCTCCGGTAAACTCATCGAGACCATCAATCATGAAGAAGTGTTTGACGGAGCTATCCGATACTAGTGTTATGAGAGCCCGCTCAAGTTCACTGGCAGACCAATCTCGGGTTTGAAAGCCGAACAAGGTGCTGTATGTCCACCTATCAGGAAACAGTACGGGAATGAGGTCAAGACAGCCGCCGATGGCTTCGTATAGCAACGTTCTTAGCATACCGTCCTTGGACATTTGCATGGTTGTACCGGCATTCCAAAAAAAAAAAAGCCGGCTTTACGGAGTGAATGGTCACCGGTCCAGGATTGGAGGTATTTCGAAAGATGAGCGTCATCGTATAGAAGCTTCATGAGGGTCGACTTTCCGGAGCCCGGTTTTCCCGTGATCCAATAAAGCGGCCCCGAACTTTCCAGCCAGATGCGATAACTGTCCCAGGTTGCGGGCCGAGAGTTTTGGTTCTCGAGTTGTCTTGCAGTAAGTTGGTCCCACCAACCACCAGGGTCGTCCGATTCAGAATCGCTATCAGCTTGGATTCCGTCCGCGTTATCGGTAACCGTTAGAGAAGTTTCGGATGGGGCATCGATATCACGTTCCCGCGCTACATGCGACATAGCTTCTGCTGTCGCTCCAACCTCCACCCCTGCATGGGAAGATTGATCGGCTTCTCCAAGATCGTGGAAGACCCATTAATATGTCTTCTCGTATGCCTCTGATATCTACAAATGACGGTCGCGCATATCGTGAAACTTCAACTTTTCCATGATTTTGCGTTGTATGACCTCCTCTCTTTGCCTTTTGGTGGTCTCGGAGATGATGGACGCCAGTTGGTCACTGTCTCCCTGCTCCTGGATCCGATCCATGTGCTGCCTAATGTTTTCGAAAAGCTGCATTTGGGAATGCTGATTCCTTTCTTCTAGCCGAGAAATTGACTGATCAAGGTTTTCACGGAATGTGATGTTATTATACTGAACGTGCTCGGTAAGGGAGGCAATGGCGATCATGCCTATCTGAGTGCGATAAGCGTCGAGGCGTTGGGACAAGTCCGCAATCTTGTCCTCCTTCCAAACAGACCGGAGAGCTTGGCGGAACGTGTTCCACTGTTTGAATGAACCCTGCCTTTTAAGGTCCGCGATGGCAGCTAGGAGTTGCTGTGCAAGACTGTTGCAGTCGGCACAAAGTAATGACATCTGTTCATCGAGTTCGATGAGATTTTCTTCATGGAGTTCTTGTGGCGATAGTGAATCTTTCTGGGGTTTTCCTTTTTCTTTCCGATATCGAGTTGACGTGTACGTGATCAGATCGTTGAATGCCAAAATACTAGTGGTGATGGTCTCGAGCTCGGTATGCTTGACGAGAGCTCCATCTTGGGAGTTGGCTATTTCCCGAGTTCTGTCGATGAGCTCGCCTGCAAAGCTGATGAATTGAACCACATTTCCGGCGATGCTTAGAGCCGTGAGAGGGTCAGCCATGGCCCAGGCAAAGAGATGCAATCATGAAAGTTTGAGATGAAGGATTTGGGGCTTGGGTGGGGTCTTAAATGGCGGGGCGTAGTGGGGCTCTCAGCTCAGCAGCCTTGCATGTATGCACACCGCCGGAAGCAAATTTGTCCAAGCGCAATCTACTACGGAACTGTTAAGATTTCTTTTGTACACACACGCATAAACGGTGCCAATGCAAGGTTTGGTCCAAAGCCCCCTCGGTAAACATGGCCTCATTGAGGCGACAATATATGGGAGGATGCACCTCAGTTACGCGCGGCCGCAGGTCCATTGCATGGTCGTTTGTGAAATACATGAACGAGTTGCGGATGCGGGCTTCAATGTGATACACGCCCGTACGGAGTCCGAGATAGCAATAGAGTTTTATGCCTAGATATTTCACTAAGCTTACTAGTATAGATCAATAGAAATACATAAAAGTATGACACTCGTCGCAATCAATTAAATTGTAAGATATTCTACATGAATGATAGTTCTTTTTATACCTCTTACTCGTCTTTACCTACAGCCGTCTCTAGTACATCAGCACCACATTCGCAGCATAAAGCATCGGGTAATTTACACTCCCAGTGCCACTGAATTCCAACTTCCTCGATTATTTCAGCTGCAGAGGGGCGCATACGTGGGTCCAAACTGAGCATCTGAACGCAAAGCTTGATAGGAAAGACCATAAATGTATCAGTACAATGCTTCATAGGAAAGGCCATATACATATCAGTACAAAACGGATCTTTGCTTAGATCATACAGACTTTCTAGAAGATCAGTGACTTCAGTGCGGTTCGCCTGGAACGACTGGTCTTGCAAGTTCCGCTCGCGAGTCTGGCGCAACTCATCCCAGTGGTACGATCCTGCGAGCGCGCATATCATCTCAGCGAACACGCACCCGAGGGAGAATATATCGGCAGCCAGGCCATGGGGCACGTCTGGGTTGTTGCGATAGTTTTCTATTACCTCAGGTGCTGCCCAAATCTTGGTAAACGAGGGTAGTGAAGAGGTATCGGCATCTTGAGCAGAATCATATGAACGTGCGATCCCGAAGTCCGAAAGGTAAACTTTGAACCGCTCTGAGTGGCGAATACTACTCATCCGCATATCTCGGACGAGTATGTTGGCAGGTTTGATATCCATGTGCTTGATGGCGTAGTCTTTGCTGCCGTGGAGGTAGTGTATTGTATTCGTCAAGCATCTGAAAAAGCTTGAAAGGCTTTCCAGAGCTTCAAGCTGAAATTGAGGCAGATAGTCAGGTTTTGCGAAAAGTACTGGTGCTGTCCAAGTGATGCCTGCTTCTACCTCCTTGCCCCAGATCTCATGCAGGAAGCTTTCGTGGTTGTATTCTGTGACTGGGTAGAGCAAGAGATTCGCGCTTTTCGGCGCTGGAAGCACATATGTACCAATGACACGAACAATATGAGCGTGGTTGAGGCGTTGTAAGTGAGAGACTTCATCGGCGGCTCTCTCGCGACTAAGTTTGTTGCGGAAGAAAATTTTCTTGCGTGCAAGTCGGATGCGTCTGCAAATCACGACGTCGACTGTTGGACCAAGATCTGTACCCTCGATTAAGAGGGGGAGTTCCTTCGGGTTTGGGAACTCAACATGTTGCCCGATTCCAGACCAATTCTGCTCCAAGGATTGGGGAGGTACAAGGTCTCGAAGTTTCAGGATGTGAATCCAGATGTTGTTCTTTTTGGGACGGATGCCACCAGCTTACCTAGCCACGAGGGAGTGCTTGGATGGGTTTGACTGTGCAGTCTTGAAGCTAATGGCCATGCTGCTTCTGAAACTTAATACCGCACTGCTTCTCACGGCACTGAAGGATGACCGTGCAGTCTTGAAGCTGAGCTGGTCGCTGAATCGTCGACTTTTCCTTTCAGGAGTGACGGACACAGTCGCAACACCAACAACCTCATCACTCGAAGCAATTTCCGCCTCGATGTGTCTGAGCTCGTTTTTCAAAGGCGTTAGGATGTCGCGGGCGGAGTCATTATCTTTCCACGGTTCCTTTCTCAGGACTGCTTGGTCAATCGAGAAATCTCTCGCATAGCCTTGCAAAAGCTCAGAGAGTTGACTACAAAAATCTTAGATCTGTGAACAAGATTTTGCATGCGGTATACTCACTCGACTGGATCACGACTAAATTGCGCACGGTCTGTTGTTACAGTCTGCATCGTAGTGTGGTGGAAACTTCTGCGCTGGGCCGTAGAGTGGCAAAAGCGGGGTGCTATTGAGATTTTGTAAGGCGTTCGCCCGATTTCTTGTCAGCCTAGCGGTGTGGCTGCAGATACATGCAGCTCCGTTGTCTCAGCCTTGCATTACACAGCCACGTGCAGCGCATGAGTTTTGAATGTCAATCGCCATAGTCTTCAACTCCCGGAAGCAGATTGAGACGCAAAGCGACACAGTTCCGTGCGTAAGTAATCTTTTACCTTCTAAAGCAGCCAACATCGAAACAGCTCACAAAACGAAGAATGATTAAATGTACAGTGAACCATGACTCCGCCTGCATTGCAGCCTTGCACGAGGCGCAGCACTGACACGTCACCGATTGGCACATTGGCCACCGGGAGTAAGCTGCAAATGATTTTAAGTTGTTCGGCGGTGTAACGCGTTAGCAAACAGAATTTCGAGTTGAGAATGGTAGAATTTCCTCGGATTGTTTACAGAAGGGAAGTGTGTCAAGCGACTCGGTCTGGCCTCTCGTTGGATAACGCATTACCCGTGCTGGTACCGCGCCACCCTCAACAACGACACTCTCGTCGATTGCGCCTTCGTCAGCGGCACCATGCGCCCTGTCCATCATTGCCGACGTTAGTTGGAGAGGCCATTCGCCAACAAGCTCGCCGCGCTTCCTGGCAGCGAGCAGACTGTGAGCCTAGTCGGGGTACATTAATTTAGTTCTGCCTGACCCTCGTGTTCTACCTTAACAAGTGACTGCGCTCTGATACTGCCGCGTGCCCGCTCGACGCTGGCCTCGCGCATGATCCTCTACCATGCGGCCGTGTTCTCTCATCCATGACTTACGCCGCCACAGCTACCAGTGGGCGTACGTTATAGGGTGCTTCACCGCCTTCCATCACCATATAGTCGGCACGCGCGGGATAAGTACTTTTTTCAGCCGCGCTTGCTTTCTACATAATCGATCTCTCCCGTGGATTGTGCCCAGGAACGGCCTGGCAAGCCTTTGTCTCACAGATGAAACCTCAAACGTCTGTTTCACAACCCCCCC